>WURT03184045.1:0-25422 GCA_009936505.3 Holothuria glaberrima | reverse complement strand
TTTTGTCTTAAATGAGAGGGGTTAATAATCTAAGCATGTGAATTCAATTCTTCTGTGTGGTTCTTGAAATATAAGCATCAGCCCATAGTCAACTCAAGGCAAACACATTTGACATCATAACCTCACTTGAATTTACACTTTTGTTCCTCTTTAAACTTTACAACCAATTTTTTCCTCCATAATTTTATGCCTTCATAATGTGAACGCATGAGGGGAATGGGAATTTTACACACGCTCGACATTCCCGATGAAAATCATATCCTTGTCTTATTCCTATTAGGTCAAAGCAATAGTTTGGAGAACAATTGAAAGCAAAGCATTGCTCTTCAATGTTAGGAAATTACATCATTCCTGTTTACGTCAAGTTCACTTTAAGTTGCAGTTGTAATATTCTAACCAGCTTATTCCTAGAAAACCACACAGACTTCAATATTTCATTCCTCTTTCACATATAAACTTGAATATGCTCAAATCATTCCTTACTTGTACATAATTGGATTTATGTTGTGGGGTGAATTCCTCAATCTTGACTGAATTGTTTACCAAGGTGACTGCTCTCCGTTTCAATTGTTTCTTTGTTCCAACATCTTTACATACTGATAAGTCTGTATGAACGTCAGTGGTAGGATAAAGGTTATATAGGTTAGTGTGAGAGTATTAAGTTTATGTGTGTCAAAACACACAAAGTTTCTGCCAACAGTGTTACACCATGTAAAACTTTTAAATACTGGAGTCAGAAGCAGTTTCTCAGATTTCTCAGAACTTTTCTGTTTTAGAGTTTTATCTGACCGATAGTCTTCAAAAAAAAAAAAAGTAATTTTTACAGTAGTATACCAAAAAGTGTGGACTCTTATCTTATTTGAAGTAGTCTGCAAACATTTTCGTAGGGGTTGAGTAACATCAGCCAAGATACAGGATTCGTTCTGCTCCAACTTACCTCCCCTATCACTACTATTGGACATCCCATCTACTGCAGAACAATTACTCTTGGCAATGGACAAATCCCCACTAGATAGTGCCATACACACTTCCTTAACAGCTTGCTATAAGTCATCCTTGCTTCATTGCTAGCGGAATGACGCACTGTGTTTTTCTTGGCTCTGATATTTTCGTGTCATGCATCATCTTTCCAGGCACCTTTTAGTCCAATCCACTGTTTCCCACGAAGAGAAGTTCCTTAACCCCTGTTTATGGAAGTTTGAGGATTTTGGGGATTTTCTTAAAATCTGATCTTGTCTGTCAGTGCTGTGTGCACATATGACAGTGGGTGTCAATTCTCAGGATAGTAATATCATGCCTCTGCTGTAGCCTTGTTATTACTGTAGCTCATGGCCGATTGGATCCCATGAGTCCGATGTTTTCCTGAAAAGTGCTCTTATCTCTTGATCAGGAAATGGTGGTCTGGCACGTTATCTGTAACAGATCTTTTGTGTTGTAGGAACAATACTATATTGCAGCACATGAAGTAACAGTAGGTTTTTCTTCTTTTCTGCAGAGTGTGGCCTGCCCAGGGAGATTATAAAAATATAACAGTTGGTATAAAGTGCACAAGAAGTCTCAAAGTGCTAAAACTACACAAACTGGCAGTCAATAGGACATAGTTAACAAATGAGTTTTCAAGTTACTTTTAAATTGTCCAATGGTGGAAGAGTTCTTGATAAAAAGTGGCAGGTCATTCCACAATTGTGCAGATTGTAGAGATGCTATCGTAGATAGCAGCTCCCTGGTCTACTCATGGTAAGTCCCATTAGACACACACCTGCTAACTTCAGAACAGTCTGACCATAATTCACAAAAGGGGAGGGCAAGGTTTAATGAAATCTTCCCCATGTTTTGTTTTCTTTGTTGTAGAAAACCACTTCCACTTCCCAATGAAGTGTAATCCTTTGCCAGTGAGGAAGTTTATCCAGTTGATTACACAACAGATATTAGTTACTGGCATGTCCTCTCCTCACACAGACTTTAAGAAAGGGCTGAAATATCACCAAGAGTCAGTCGACTGTGTAGACAGGGAACCAAGATTAGGTAGCAGATACACAGTTTATGGTTCCAAAATAGGGCCTGAATCTCCAAGCAGATAAGTGTCTAATGCCAGTTGGTATTCATTTGGATAACAATGGTGGCATGTGAAGCAGTGAAGCTTAGTAATGAAGCTTAGGTTAGCGTTTAACCCCCAGCTATTAAAGTCATCTTTATGTGGGTTTTCAGTCTAAGAGCATTCATTGGTTTCCAATCTGATTTGACCTTCCAAATTAGTTAAAATGTTGAATTGGAAGCCATTTTACATGATGATGTAAGCCATCAGACCATTGGCTTCCCTTACATTTGTGGTTGCATGGTGTAGTTTGTGTCAGTGAATATGTATATCGCTGCTGTAAGATAAGAACGAAGCATGTGAATGCATTGATTGGCAAAAATAAGTTTAGGTCTTTACCCTTGTTGTTGTTGTTGTTTTTTTTTTGTACAACAAAGCTTAGAATATTTTGGTAGTATGAACCAGTGACAGATATATTACACCTGTTGAAGGGCTAGTAGTAACAGAAGGTATGCACGGCCTATAGAAGCCATAGCCTTTAAGAACCCTTTCAGTTTTGCCCGATTGCCTCATCAAAACACTTACCCGAAAGGTAATAATGGTCTATATGAAATTATATTATCTCTTCTTCATATCCTTTGGTTTTCACTTTTGAACCTCAAAGTCTTGTTGCTTTCCCTTGGTACCCCAGCAAATTTCTGCCACCATTTCTGTTCTTATGTCGAGCTTGTAAGACCTTTTTATGATTGTGGTATAAGGCAGACTGACAGTACCCCACTAAAGTTTTCAATCATTTAAAGGAAGGAGTCACCGTCCTTACTTCCGATTCCCCTATGCGCTCCCAGTGAATCTCTGGAGTAATGACTGTCCTCAGATTTAGGGCATCAACCTTGGTAGAGTACAGTATAGGAGTTGAAATCATTTAATACCCTCAGGCTATGCCATGACTTTTACATATTACATGCCATCAGGACTTAAATAAGATTGTATGGATTTGACAGTAATGATGAGTTTAAGGGGCCTTGTGCTGTAAGTCTAACCTCATTTTGAAGGCTCAATTGAATTTAAGAAACCAAATTTCCATCTGTATTTCCCATTCAGATGCTTTTAACTTTTGTTTTATGTTTATGGACACACTGCCTACTTGCCAAGTCATCAACTGGTATAAAACACATTAAAATATCTGCATCTGGGTGAAGTCATTATTGCATCCTCCTATATCAGGAAGGTGGTAGAAACTCCCTGCCCAAACATATTTAGGAATGGCACTAAAGTTCTTAATACAGTTGATGACTGCACTTGATTGACATTCATTTAAACAATGTAGCTCTACTCTGGCTGGTCAACAACAACTTGTACAATCACACACACACACACACACACACTTCTGTGACAATATTGCCTCAAGCAATTTAAACTCAGTGCAGGCTACTGTGGTTCTATCTTGAAGGTGAACTAGACAGGTGGTTTGGTTTTTAAAATTGGAGGAGGGGCTTAAAGAAAACTTAGTAGGGAGAATTGTTACTGTCTGGGTTGAGGTTACAGAGCCTTTAAATGGCAAGTGATCAACCCAACCTTAGTGTGAAACATTAGTTTTATCTGACGGTATATGATTTACTACCCTCCCAATAGTATTTCATAATATTTCAGAACTGTAATATTTATTGCCTATTAAAGATTCACTGAGGAGTATGGATTACATTGTAGTGATTCAGTAACCAGAGTACTGTAGTTTGCTGTTTGCTCTGTCCTTGTTTAAGGCTTCTCAAACCAATGTCTGCCCTTCCCTGAGCAAGGGCGTAAGAAGTGGGGGGCTGGCGGGGGGCTGGCGGGGGATAGCCCCCAGTGAAAATTGTGGGGGGCAGAAGTATGCTTTAGTCCCCCACTTTACAAGGATGGAAAACCCTTATTTGTCTCTTCCGTAATAAATATCAAAAATTTGCAGTAATTTACCTTAAAATTTTTCCAAAATGATGCACTAAATTGCATCTAAGGTCCCTCAAATATCCAAAAATTTTCCCCAAAAATGGTCAAAATTTCTTATAAAAAATGTCAAAAATTTGCAGTAATTTACCTTAAAATTTGTCCAAAATGATGCACCAAATTGCATGTAAGGTCCCTCAAAGATTCAAAAAGTTTCCAAAGAAATTGTCAAAAATTTGCAGTAGTTTACATTAAAGGGCAATTCTCATCATCCCAAACAGTTCCAAATCTCTCATCTATGCAACTTATAGCTCTTCCCATAACTAAGTAAAGCCCCTCCGTGTGCCAGACACAAACCTATTTTTTTGCTTAATTTCATGTCCTGGTGAGCATAAAAGGCTATAATGTGTAATCTAAACACACTGCCTTCCTCTCTCTGCATTGTGTGGAATGTGAGCTGCTCTGCATCTTTTGAATTTTCAGACTTTGATGTCAGGCCTAGAGCAGTCACCAACTGAGAATTTTAATGATGTTCACTACACTAAAAATATACATTGGGATGAGGAATATTTGTCTTTAAAATTTGTCCAAAATGATGCACCAAATTGCATCTAAGGTCCCTCAAATAACCAAAAATTTTCCAAAAAATTTGTCAAAAATTTTCTATAAAAAATGTCAAAAATTTGCAGTAATTTACCTTAAAATTTGTCCAAAATGATTCACCAAGTTGCATCTAAGGTCTGTCAAATATCCAAAAGTTTTCCAAAAAATTGTCAAAAATTTCCTGTAAAAATTATAAAAAATTTGCAGTAATTTACCTTACAGTTTTTCCAAAATGATGTACCAAATTGCATTCAAGGTCCCTCAAATATCAAAAAAGTTTACAAAGGGGAGGGGGACCCCCCAATCTCCAACAGCTTCCTAGGCCTATGCTGAGGAGTGGACATTGTTTGTTCAGTCCCTCTTTAAGGCTTCCGAAACCAGGAAAAGAAACAAGACTGATCAAGGAATATGCTGTACAGTTTGCCAGGCAAGGCAAAATAACTGAAGTTTATTGAAATGTGTTTAATTTGATCCATTTTTATGTAAAAATAAAATAAAACATTGTCTGACTGTCTCAACAAGGATTATTGTATGACTGTTAAAGGTGAAGTGTAGTATTGGTAATTATAAATTTATTTCCTATTGAACCCTGTATACGTTTGGCAGATGATTCTGATTCAAGTACAGCAAGTCTTTATCTAGACTATATATCAACAACAGTTACTACACTGACCTCAAGATGAGTTCATTATGGATGAATTTATTGATCTACTTTATACATGACTTCCTCTAAATATTTCGCAGTCGCATCCATGTCTGCTTAGGGTCAGTGTCTATGTGTAAATGATGTCTCTTGTTTTTCTGATTGCAAATTGATTCAATGATGAATTAATGTTAACAAAGACCTGCATCAGGTGTTAGTTGAACTACATTTGGACTATGTAGTGACTATTCAACATTTTACATCAACAAAAGAACTGCAAAATTCTTAGATGATCATCTTATGTTTCACAGATATTAAAGGCTCTCTAATTTTTTCCCAGACAGTAGCAATTCTTCCTCCTTAGTATACTTCTAGCCCCTCCTCCAATTTAAACCAAGCCACCTGTCTACTACACCTCCAAAACGGAGCCACAGTAGGCAGCACTATAAGTCAAATGCACAAGGAAATTTTGTCAAACACAGTGTGTTTGCTTAATTGAGAACATAACTGACTGTACAAGTCATTGTTGACAAACCAGAGTGGAGCTTTTTTGTCCAAATGAATGCCAATCAAAGTGCATGGGGTTAAACTGTTTGGGGGTGTCATATCCCCTTTAAAGTTACAAATTGGCTATCTCTTGAAGACCTCCATATGTTGATTTGTGACATCATTCCCACCAATAGGATCTGAACAATTGGTAATACGGTGGAATGTTTACAGGATTATCTCTTCGAAGGAAGATATGTCTGCATAGAACTATATACCACATATAGAAAATCAGAAACAGAGAATACAGTATTGGAAGTACAGTTATGAGCATTCTTATTGTATGGTACTTAGGTTTGTTTCTTATTCCTGTACAAATTTACAAACCATGATCTTAGCAGAGAAGTATTTTAATATTACAATTAAATTTGATGTATTTACAATAAAATGAGAAGTCCTTTCTGGTGTAATGTGAAAAAATTTACAATGCTGTTGGGTGGTTTCTATACAATTGCTTTGGTATGTGGTGAAGTGACCTTAAAGGGAGAATGCAGTCACCATAATAAAGAATTGTATAGTAGACTATCCTATTTCCTGAATGGCTCTTGAGACTCGTGTAACAGTATTTTTCTCACTCAGTCGTAAAATTTACGAGAAGCAACTGCTTGGTTTACCTTGAATATGCAATATTTATGTCTTAAAATATCACGAAAGATACTTGGAAGAGAAATAAGAAGAAATTTGTGACATTTAGCTATTCTTTCAAAATAAGTTTGGGGTGACTGCTTATGATATTTAAGGTACAGTAAAACCCTCTTGCTTTAAAACTTACTGCTTTACAATTGCAGCAAAAATGATCATAAAGTTGTTTTTGGGCTGACTCATAGGTTGCAAGTTTATATAACATGACCTGGTATTAAATACTACACATACTGTAGAGGCTGCCTGTCTTTTAGACCCTATGTCATGTTTCTGTCGACTATGAACGCATAAACTTAATGCTGAGCCTAGGGAATATATGAGGGGCAGCAGTACGTACATTAGTGACCAATTAATCCAATTCAGGCGCAAAGTGCCACTTGTACAACATACCATGTACATGTACTATATTTACAAAGTTGTAGCATGTAAAATATGTACAAGAGCCAGTCATGTGTGTTCTCCAACATGTCTGTATGAATGCAACATGACTCACGTTCTTGTAAAATGGGTCTATAGGGCCTACAGTGATATGTAAGTCCCTATTATCCTGTGACTTAATAATAAGGCTTGCAAGGGAACCTTTGCTTTATTTTATGAATATATATTTCATGCAGTTCATATATACAGGTGTCATATTAGACAATCATGTCATCAAGAATTAAGACTATAAAACAAGAAATAAAACTCTTAAAAATTTCAAAGGTTAGACAAAATACTCAAAGATTATTCATTCATCAACTGAGTTTGTGGTACTTGTTAAACATGTTCCTTGATTTTTGTCAAGTTGCTTTTTGTGTAAATACATAAACAGTATGTATAAATAACATTAACAATGTGTAGAAACATAAACCTAGCCCAGCATAGCAAATATTACCCTACTTTATAATACAAAGCATTGGAGAAGCTATTCTTTGCTGTTCTTAAATTTGAGCCTAATTTTTGTTGTTCTTCCTAACAAAGGAAATGTAAAATGGTTGCCAAATGTTATAAAAGCTATACAGTACTGACAATTTGCAGTAGGCCTGTATTAAAGTTTTCAAGAAATAGTTTGGAAGGTGGGAAGGTCTGTTGGCCTATCCCAAAAACAACTGTCAGAGATAAACTGGAAGACTTGTTTGAAAGGCATTTGGCAGCATGAAATATTGATACGAGCAAAAACTATGAGGGAAAAGATGAATTCTGTGATGTAATAGATAAAACAATTTAGGTTAATACCTTAAAATGCAATCTTCATGCACCATCAACATGGTTAATGCATACTCTACACTCTTCTAACTGGAATTTTTTGGTAATTTTATAATAAAGATGTATTTTAAAGTAAAATATTTAGGTTTAGTTTATACCTTGCTGAACATGAATGATCATTTTGTAGTTTGCAATAGTTACATTATAGAACACCAGTATATGGCATGACGAAACGTTTAGGTTAAAACCATTTTATCGGTAATATCTTGCTTCATTGTAGCTGTCACCTCAATGAGGGCACAACCTCAACACCTGATACAGGTATGACTTTCACATTGGTGATTGGCAGCGCCAGATTTACACCAGTTGCTGGAATATTTGGAATCCCTGCCACATTTAGCAACAGAACACAATGTATTACTACACTAAAAGTGTTACCAAAGAACTGTAACAACAATTTAGAAAAAAGGAGAAAAGAATGCTTAGTTGAGCTTGTGTTAATTATTCCTCAATATGATCTAAGAATGGAACAATCATCTAATCTCCAGGGGAGACTGGTTTCAAAAATTAAAACTATAGGGTTGGTAATCAGATATACCACACTTAGACAATAGAATAGTTACGTTTGAAGACTACCATTTTAACCATCTTCAATTCAGCATGAGCACCCTCGGATGCATAGTTCTAGGTTTTAATAATATCTCTGGTCTCCTGCTCAAAGAGAAGTATGTATTATGAAACATCGTCAGTTAATTGTTGTGAAATGAAAAAACATTTTCATCAGCGAAGTTCATCATAATCATTTTCTTTGGTATTGTTTGTTGGTACATTTAGGCTTTGCTCATAGCCATAATGTGGCTGTGCGTAACAGTTTGGACTCAAGGTAGGCAAGTCCCTACCGCTAGCACCAACCGATAATCCATCCTTGCTGTTTTTTTGTGATTTTTTCCTTGAAAAACTAAAAACGTGAAATCCTCTGTTTTTGGCACCTTGCATTGTATTCATATACTTGATAGATTGCTGTTTCTTTATGGGTAAACCATCAACATCAACGGTTGGTACTTGGTACTCCGACTCTCGATGACCTTCATTCTTCATCGACTCATAGGGTTCGTCAGGGTCATAGTGGCCAGCACAAGCCCCATTCATTGGTGTATAGTCTATGCCAACTTGTGAACCATTGGCATCAAATACCACTATGCCACTGGCATATAGTCCTTCTTCTTGCTGATGAGGGGGAACATTACCCTGACTGACGGTGTGGCGCTGTCGTCCCCGACTTTTGCCGATGACAGCACACACAAATAAATTCACAAAAAGTATTAGCACCCCGGCAGCGATGACTACCGCAACAATTGGCATAAAGTTATTTGGTAGATCAGTTTCTGATAGTGAATTTTTGTCAGTCATTTGGGATTGAATTATTGCTTCTGCTTTGTAAGTACCAAACATTGTGGTGACCTCACAGGTCAACATTTTGCCATTATCACTTGGCAACACTTCAGTCATATGAAGCAGGCCCGTGGGCCCTTCACTTATGAAACGATCACTTTGGTTATTTTGGTTGATTGGTTTACCATCATATAGCCATTGTCTTTGGAACCTGATACCCCCGACGCTCATCCTGAACGGACACTGGAAGGTACCAAGAGGCTTGTCCGATTTGTAGTCCGTGGCAACTTTGACTGAAATGTTGATTTGGCAGCTGACTGAACAAGATCCTGGAAGTTTATATCCACTGCTGTTAAGTGCCTGACATACAAACTCTACCTCCAAAGAACTATCATTTCTAGGCGGTACCTGTGACTTTGTGGTCAGGGTACCACCTGGTGATGAACTGCTGGAGGAACGCATTTCTTGCCCCCTGTCAAACCACACCAGATTAACAGATGGATTAGCAGGATAAGCCTTACAGACCAGCTCAAGTTCTTGAATAGTTTGTGTCCTGTTATTTATTCGTAAGTCACATTCTGGTTTTACCGACTCCTGAGATGGTACCAAGGTAACAAAGGTCGGATCTGATACCTGTCTGCTCCACATGCATTTGTACTGTCCCTGTAGCACACTTGTCATGTTCAACAACACCAAAGTAAAAATACAACTCATGTAGTTATACCGTGCATTGGACAGTTGGAAATAATTAGCTACAAATTTTTCCTCCAATGGTCCTTGTTTTACATGAGATGCATTTGCAATTACATACTCCTTACCATTTTGGTTAGTAAAGACCCAAGAGAAAAACGGCCTGTCGCAGTTACGAGCAGAAGTCATCTTCATGTTGCAGGTAAGTTCAGTTGTATCACCTTCCACCACCATCAGGGAGGTTGGGACCAACTCGAGCATTGCTGATGACTCACTTACGAAAAAGCTCATCAAAATCAAAGCACAGACACATGATAAAGGTGAACGTCTCATCGTGTTTTGATGATAAACTGTCATGTATGAAATGGATGGATCTTTTTCAGTAGACTCGCCTTTTATCAAGTTTGTGCAATTTCAAAACCAGGTAGTAAACGAGCACTCGATGGAGTAGTTACTCTGGTGGAATGTTTGGTACTATTTTATATCTGTCAATTAGATCAGTATGGTATTTTGGGTTGAAACATTTATCTCTTTACAAACTCACCAGAGATATGAGAAAATATTTCCAACTCTCTTGATTCACTGATAATTCCCAGATGATGGGCTTAGTGCATTCCAGTTTTTCTTCAGATCACAGTGTCCATTCATATAGAAATTTTGTAATTTCAAGTCAAAAGTGAATAATTCTCAACAAGTTACAAACAACAAATTATGCTGACTGTATAAACTTTCCAGTAGTATCATCCTTTCCAGTCGAGTAAGTGAAACTTAATAAGGTTGCTCTCTCATTTTGGTCTGTCTTTATTTCTCTGGTTGGTAGCCAAGAGTTTCCTTATTTAAGTGATATCATTTCCCTTGCATGGTAGTTTTATTCTACGGAAAACTTCCTGGAGGTCACATCCGCTGCAGCCAGTACAAGCCTGAAATTTTGCTTTTTCATTTCCAGGTACAGCCAATTGTTGGGTATGATGTATTTTCAGGAGATTGTTTAAACTTGTTGCAGCATTTTTAGCAAAAATATGTAACCAACACGTGTCCTATTTATGGTTAGTTTGTACTGTTTACTTGGATAACAAAAGAAACTTGTGTCGGCATGCCATGACAACTGGATGAGTGGTACAGTAGCTGACTTGGAAACATTAAATCAGAGTTGGACCCTAGTATTAAAGTTCAGTTTTAGTTTCAGTTTATTCTCTTTTCATCCTCTGAAGAGGTTATTAGAGCCAATTAAAATGACATTGGCAAAATTTTCATTCTACAAGAACTACAAAAAGGGAGAAAAATGAAAAAAGAAATTAGATGAAAACAGAAAATGAAACGAAAGAAAAAGTGCAAATTAAATTCTACCCCAACCTGAGAGTTTAAAATACTCTAAACTTTTCACTTTATAAACTTAACTTCATTAGTTTTTTCTTTATTGTTTGAAATAATTGTTCCATTTTTGAAGTGTTTGGATTCCAAACCTTATAATATTATTTCAAGGTCTGGCTTTGTGACAGGTTACACCTCTGTGTTCCGGCGTCTCGTTGTTCCAACGTCTCTATATTCTGAATGTGTGCATGAAGGACAGTGGTAGGATGGGGGCTTGTTCTAACCTAACCTTTTCTCTAACACTAAGCTCAATGCGGACTTTTCGGAACATAGAGACGTCGGAACATAGAGACGTCGGAATAAAGAGATGTCGGAATAGAGAGCTGTCCCTTTGTGACATTGTCACCCCAGCTTCAGAAGTGACAATGTTTTATGGTACAATACTGTTTACATGAATAGAAAATATGCCTTGTTTCTGCTGATACTAAAATCCACTCCAGTTTCCGCTGCTCAGCGGACATTTTCAGAACTGTGTATACTGCAAAAACCACATTGTTAGATAAGACTTCCTCACTTCCCTTCTCTGCACATCTTGTGTAAATGAACTCTCTCTGAAGCATAAATAGACTACTCCATAGAATTACGGTATTAATTGCAAGGGGTTGGCCTTCTGCAACCCTAACTGTAAATAAGTATCTGTTCATTGAACTTCAGTATACTGCCTATTTTGGCTCATTTTTATTTATCAGTTGTACTGAAGGTATTTTGTATCAAGTAATTTACGTTCTCAGGTTTTTCTTTAGCTCACTAGTTATGCCTTTAAACTGTTTTTCCTTCAAAGCATTGAGCAGAGTTTCATTACTAAACTTGATGGACCCATAAAGTATGTACTGTATGTAAGGGGATGTGATTCCCTGCAGCAATTGGTGACTTTATTAGGCAACATCAAAATTTCCACCTGGCATCAATTAAAAATTATGAGTGCTGCCTGGCATCTCTTATTCCCATGTGGCACAGGCTACCTGTAATATGTTTCCTTCCTCTTCCCCCGCCCCCCCCCCGATGACAGTCAATGTGCCTGGTATTCAAAAAAATGTGTAACATATCCCTGTATATTTAATTGAACCTTGTATATTCTGGGGCCTGTGAAAATCACTCTGCCTTGTATATCCTCAACAAAATTTGTCTCGATACCCGCAGCAGTTCAAGACATGTAGATGCAAGAAAATTATGTAATGTTAATATGCACAAATGAAGTGAGAACTACTATCATGTCTTACAGTAGGGGCGCTGTGGTGGAAGAGAGAGTAATTAGATATGGGGAGTTAGAAGACTTAACTAACTGAGCTGGTTTATTTGACATCAATTTTAAGATGGGAAAAGTGGATGTTAGGGTGAGGGTGGGAAAGAGTGAGGGGGAGGGGATAGAAAACCTATTTAGGGGATATGATCTCATTCATTAACCAAGTAGAATAACTGTATTGCATGTATGAAGTGTTGTTGACAGATATATTCGGTAGGAAGTAATTTTTTTTTTGTCACTGCCCCTGATTAACATATTTTAGAGGAATTAGAGGATAATTTCCTCTCACCCCTCTTCCCCCACCCACTCCACCCTCACTTCACAAAAAATGAAGGGGACCTTTCTTATTTGGAAGTACTGTATTAAAAAAAAAGTACATGGGGCTTATCTAATTTGGAAAAATTTTGTTTTTTCATTCCTGCAGGGTCCCAATGATCCTATATTTCCTACTGTATATATTCCTATATTTTGAAAATGAGCATACTGTATATTTTCCAATAAAAAAGGAAAACCTCCTATATTTCCTGTATTTTTCATTAAAAATGCCTGTGTTCAGGGCATTAGCCTGAGATTTCCAAACAGTGTAAATGAAGTTGGCCAGCTTAAGGGAAATGCTGACAATTCCACTGTCCAAATGTTTATTTCAAGGCCCTAAGTCTCTGGGAAAAATTCCGCAAAGAGTATAGGTTATCCTCTTCTCTTACACAGCACCTTGTGCCTTCCAGGCAGCCACAAAATATGAAGAACATCACAAAATAATGACAATTTGTAATATGATCAGTTTACAGCTTTGCCAAGGATAGTACAGTTTTGAACTTAAGTCAGGCCTTACATGTACCCCTCCCCTTAATAGGACTCCCACCATTGACAGTGGTACCCAGAATGTACCTACTTTAGTCAAAATGTTTCATATAGGGGTTATTTTCAGGAGATATATATGGTTTTGAAAAACTGCCTAAATGTCATTTTGAGAACAATACTCCTTGCACCAAAAGAGTGGATTGTAAAGCTCTTCCCTTAGGTTCAAATTTAATGGTCAGGGATTTGCACTAAAAACAATAACAAGTTTACTGACCAGGTAATGTCAGATGGTGATACAGCCTACCCCCACTTCAACTATATTTCCTGTAAAACAATATATTTTTTCCTATAGCCTACATTCCTATATTTCTGGAGACGAAATCCTTTATATTCGTCCAAAATTTCCTATATTGCAGTATTTTGTCTCTCTGTTGGGAGCCCTGTTCCTGTCAACATAATAGATTATTAAAGCTTGCTAAAAAAAGATTCCTGTGTAAGAATTCCAAATGCAACATCCTATTCAGTATCAAATTTTCACCCAATTGCAATGTCATATAGCCTCTGACAAATGCATGATTTAAAAAATGCCAGTCTATTACTCTCCTTTCTACTCTACCTCCTTTTTGCTTATATGTAATTCTCCTACATAAAAAGAATACAGTACTGAGCCAAATTTTCTTTGATGATGTTTCTGAACATAAGTAGTTGTCAAACTAACCAAATCACCAAAAATGGACTGACGGAAAACTTCTCCAAAAGGTGACACAGTAGAGTGGTGGGAGGGCGCCATCCCAATACTAACAAATAATGTCAGATGGTAATTGTAGGTAAGGTCGTTCACTACATACGTTAATAGGAAGTAGGTATCCAAGCTCATAAACTCAGAAAACAGGTGAGTTTTGTGGATTGAAGTACATCGTATCCTTTACAGAATAACAGGCAGTGATGTTTCTACTCTGAGCAGCATTGGCGCCCTATCTGGCCTTCAAAATTTCTTCCCTACCTCAATTGCTAAATCATGAATCCCACCTTCTGTAGCATTGCTTTTCCATCTGGAACAGGCCAACTGCTATTATATTCAAACTTTTGTGCTGTTTAGGTTAGACCCTGCCCACATATCCCTCATAATGGCAACCAATGTACCTGTTACTCAGATCATCCTGGACATACTCCTAATTACTGAAATTGCGTTGTCATCATGGTATCACAAACTTTTAGGTTACCGTAGGATTTAGGTGAATTATACACTGGATGCAGTTGTGGTTTGATCAATCTTGTAGTGTCATCACATGAATCCTGATGTGTCACTTTGCCAGCAGGGCACATACGTACATAACGCATCTTTTGGGAATTTGTGTGAATTTATGTACTGCATGCATTATTGTACAATATACTGTAAATGTATACATACATACATGCAATGTATACATACATACATACATACATACATACATAGTGACAGTCATTCTAATCAATTTGGTGTCTATATCTCAGTGTTCTCCACAAGGGGTTTTTAGGGAGCACCTGCCCCCTGAGTGAAATAGCCACCCCTGAAATATAGTGATAGCCCTCCTAAACAATCCCCAGGGCCTCCGAAAAAAGTTGACAATAGGCCGTACTGCTATTTCAAATGTAGGGCTAATGTAATGTTTGATAAAAATGTCTTGAAAGCTACTGCTGAAAAATAATTGCACTAAAAGGCAACTTCAAACAAAGCAAATTCCACATCAAGATCCCCATTAATAAAATGATGCTTTTGCCACATGTCATCACAATTATCAAAATTCCTGGAGGTGAGGGGAGGGGTAAACCCCTCCCACCCAGTCCCAGTTATCACTTCAGGATAGGGTACTCACTTTATGTGTGCCTGCCCCCCCTCTCTTGAAAATATGTGGAGAACACTGATACTATATGTCTGCTTTGGTTTCTGAACAACTTGCCCAGATAATTCCCACACTTACAATTTCCCCTGGGAATCCCCAACCCGGCCAACTCCCAGCCTGCCAGTTTTCTCAAAGTCCCACCCAGGACAAACATTCTGGTGGGGGAAATTGCCAAAAGGATTATTGTCATGGGTGGTAATTGTCTCTGGGGTGTGTGGGGGTGGGGGTGGGACAGAACTGTGTAGTTGGAATTGTCTAGGAGCAGTTGTCTGGGGAGAAACCTTTGTGAAAATGCCTGGGGGGAAGCAGTTGTCTGGTCACATTCTTATACTCTACAGTGTTATGTTGGCATTCATATTTGCCTGCATTACTGTACCTTTTTAAGTGAAAATTGACAAGTAGGCTTAAACATGAGTCATCAAGAAAATTAAGGAAAGTTCTCAGAAACCTGTAAAGTAACCTGGTATCTCCACTGAAGGAAGTCATCCAAACTGTAACGTTACTCAACTTACTGACTCAACATTTGAAAACGTAACACTAGTTAGGCTAGGCCTAACATATCCTAATGCTTTCCAACAACATTGTAAGCTGTACATTAAAGATCGAACATCACCAAGCTAGGATGTTCTCTAGGCTACTATAAATATAATTTCAGTAGAACTGTCAATGTCTATACTACCAATTCGTGAAAGTAAATTGAACAAAAAACCACATTTCAAATATGAGTTTGCTTGAGATAATCCAAAAAAAACTGCTCATTGGAAAAGGAAAATAAATTTTGTTGAATAAATGTGACAGCCTCAGTGTTTTAAACTTAACAAAGGTATAGTTTTTATGCTAATATGGTGTATGTACGTGCCGCACTTACATCATGGTCACAGCATGTAGCTACTGTAGCAGACAGCTCATACTCAATTTCAGACTTAATTTTTTGCCGCTGCTTGATACCTGCGAAACTTTAGGCAGCTGGGGAAAATAACTCATGATCAATGAAAAATTGCTAAAAAGGGAAGCTTTTTTTGCTTTTTAGCTGCTCCAAAATTAAAGTATTTATGAATGAGAATAAAGTCTTGGTGGCCATGTCTCTATCAGATTCGAACAGGCTATGATGACACGCATATTGGCAGCAAGCCCTTGGCTGTGCCTCGGGTCCCTCAGCCCATATGCGTGGCATCATAGCCTGTTCAAATCTGATATTGAGACATGGGCACCATTGACTTTATTCTCTAATTGAAACCATGCTTGAAAGATTTTGAATAATCTGTCACCTGCTCCATACTTCAGTTTCTTTCATAATTGTTCACAGAAGTTTCACAATTTCATAACTTCCTTCTGCTAGAAGAGAACCTGGCAAAAACGTCATTGACAAGTACTGTAATGGGTTTTTTTAGCCACATTTGGTATTGCAATCAATCTTTTTGAAGTGGTTGCACAAGGATATGTAAGTTAATAATTTCCTTTGTTTTATGGATATTTTAACTTCCAGCATGAAGGGCTGGATTAATTTATAGTCAAGCAACTATTAAATGGGCCATCCATTATTAATATAAGGGAAACCCCCAAATAATTTGGAAACCTGATTGTCTTTTTTTTTTTTAAGTCACATTTGTAGATACTGTACATTCAACATTTTTGAAGTTGTTGTACATGATGGACTTAAGAGTCTATTTTACTTTATTTTATGTTTTGATAACCTCCAGAATGCAGGGTCAGATTTACCAATTGATAAGAGCTGACAGTTTTATGTGAAAAGCTGTGCAATATATATTCTAGGCCTTGAGGCCTTGCAGGGCAGTTGTTTTACAATGCTAAGCAACCACAGATGTGGGAGAAGCCTGTATGGCTTATGAATTACGACTTCATGTTGGGTGGCTAACCAACTCAACAATTTAGATCAAATTTGGTTCTTTTGAATACCCACTTCAGATGGGAAACTGTAGATTGCTCTTGGATGATAATCCCACCTAATACTCTGACCCGGGATGGGGGGGGAGGGGCAGGGGGAATCCAATCCTGAACCTCCTGGTTGCCACGCTTCATCCCTTCAAATGTCACCGCCTTTGTCCACTCAGCCACAGCACCAAATGTATTCCAGATACAACTTCCCAAACATTTCATAAAACAGAGTGTCTTTTTGGCATAACTCTCATATCTGTGTCTGACTTAATAGTAAAACAGAAATCATGCGCAGGTTTCTACTGCACCTCTCAAATTATTGACTGTACAGTAGATAGCACAAGTCTGCATAGATTGGTATGAAACCTTTCCTTGTATTGCAAGAAATTTAATCTGTTTAAATGATATATGCAGTCACCGAAGGCTTCATTTTGAAGCATCAATTGTAGCAAATATATTTCCCTTTCAATTACTATCTCTCATGACTTTTTAGAAAATAAAGATAAATCAAGGAGTTATTCTTTGTGATTCAAATTTTAGTAACAAAGATATTGTTATAAGATTAAAAGGAAGCACTCATGGATTAAAGTAGGATACTGGGGTACTGTACATGAATTCAAATTGGGGTGACTGCATTTTACTAGCAATTCTCTGCCCAATCATATTTAGGAATAGCCCTAGAGTCCAAATACAGTTGATAAATGCATTTTGTTTGACATTCACTGACAATACAGTTTCACTGTGGTTGGTCAACAATGACTTGTACAGTTATTTATGTTCCCATTTAAGCTCACACACACTGTGTTTGACAGTATTGCCTTGGGCAATTTAACTCTGTACAGGCTACCATGGCTCTGTCTTGGAGGTAAACTAGACAGGAGGTTTGGTTTAAATTGGAGCGGCTAGAAGTTAACTTAGTACCGAGAACTGTTACTATCTGGGGTGAGATTAGAGACCCTTTAAAATATGTATTTAAATACACCAAAGAGTTGTAATACTGATGGGAAAATTCAATTTTCCTGATTATAATTTTAAGGCTCTCAAGAGCCTAGGAAATGGCATACTGTATAAGGGCTATGTCTTTTCATGTTTTCCTATTGGAGGAGCCCATATCCCTGTGGAAGATGTACTTCCCATGCTCTTTGGTGAGTGCTTTACCCTCATAATCAAGTGAGCCTCTTTAATTCAACACTGGAATGCTTGATTTGCTAGACTGTCACTGCATATCATGTGAATTACTTATCAAAACATAACCTTTAGTTTCCTAGGTAAATCACCAAAAAGTGACTTAAACTAGCTTACGAAGTATTAAATGCAAATCATTGTTTTTTATTGTTTGCCTGAGAGAGTGATTTTTCTTACTAAAATTTGTCCAAATCATATCGTTTTTGGAAGTGTACATTTTATGAAACCTGTGCAGAGATGGAAACTGCTCACTAGATATAAGGTTCTCTAGATCAAAGGTTCACAGCTTAACTAAAGACTCTATTGGATGAAAATGTAAGGTTACTTCAGGTTAAAGTTGGGTTAGAATTCGGATTAGGTATAGAATGAGCTTTAGGATTAGGATTAGGATTATCCTCGAGTAGGATTAGGATTATCCTCGGGTAGGATTAGGGATTGGGTATGGATTATTGTTGTGGTTAGGATAAAGTTTGAGTTAGGATCTTTGGCCTAGTGAACCTTCGATGCGGGAACCTTCGATCTAGTGAACCCTGTCAGAGAGACAACGTATGATCCGGGAAAGTACCATTTTGGGTAATGTGGGAGGATTTCTTTACCAAAATTGCCTTCATAATACGTTATGCCTAAACCGATGATGGTGCTCTCCTAGATAGTGTCACACATAGTAATGCTCGCTCCCAGATTACATTACTATAACAGTGCATGATAGTCCTTCACATTGGTGCACCTTATAGGTTAATCTCATCTTGCTAGTGTAGAACAAGACGTAAGAAAAGTCCCTATTGATCATCGTGACATTTGAACTTTTGAAAACCAATTTGTGTTCATTTTGGATCTTTGCAGCAACCTATACTCAGAACTAAAGGGAACTTAAATCTATCTGTCCTCCCTAGTGAAGGAGGCTGAAAGTATGCAGTATCAGTGGGGACCTTGAATCAGCACTCAACAGAACTGCACTGTAAAATGTGTACTTCTTAAAAGCAGAGAGTTGCAACTAATAATTTTATTTTTAGATATGTTGGACTTTTACCTTCATATTCTTTTTTTTAACTTTTCATCTGTTATGTCTTTTTGTATTGCTTCTGTTTCTACCTTAGAAAGTCACAAATATCACTACTTACTATTCATCATGTCTTTTGTTCTCTTCATTTTCCTATATTTCACTGAACAAGAAGATGCAAATGAGACCTCTTAAATCTGTTGTAGGAAAAATTACCTTTTATAGCAAACACAATTGTTGTTAATCAACCATACATTTGTGATTCATGTGTTGCATATGCATATCAATTTAAATTATAAACTCAGATGTGGGTGGTAGACTTGCAACAAACCTTGTCTGTTAGTCTCCATATGATACAAATATAGTAATAAACAGTAATAAATATGCATGAATAATAGATCATACGATGAATATGCATGAATAATAGATCATTGATTAGTAGTTTGAAGTTTCAAAGAATTGAATAAATTTATTTGAATAAATTTATTTTCTGTTTGAGGAAGTGTTTTATCATGTCTTACATCTGAAATGACCACAGTGTTATATTTAGTAGTTTGTCTAATGGTATGGGGACATTCTGGAATTTGTGCAATTATGGTAACATTGATACACGAGGAAGCAGTGACATATCTAACACAACCTTTGCTTCAAAATGTTTCTGTGTAGCTATTTTTATAAACATGGTCAGACTCAGATAGCTCACAGTACCTGTGAATGTGTATGGTTCTTAGTAGAAAAGCATGTGTGTGATTTAGCGTGCATATGAAGGACTTTCATGGCTTCCCCCACACTGGGCTGCTGCCCCTTCAAGGCTGCTGGTGATTCGTAAATTCCCTAAGTACTGATTGTTATCAGATAGCTTTATTTCAACTGAACACCCATTGGTCTATCCTTGCTATGTTAAAGTGTGAACTTCCTGCCAGATTTCTGGTGTTTATAAAGTATGTGACTAGGATTGAACTCCTGAGTTCATAGGGATGGGCTTTTATGAAGATCATTAAATCAATGACTAGTGTTTCATTGGCATGACGTACAAATTCATAAATTAATAGTCATACAAAAGTGTGTGTCTGTTATTATCGATTCATTTTAAACCAATCTGCTATAAACAAATATCTGTGCAGTGTAGTATCTAAGTGCATTTCTTATCTTTTCTGTCCTCTTTAGGAACACAAATTTGGCAGACAGAACAAAACTGTCACAAAATATTTGAAGATGGCTTGGAAAAGATCAGTTCAGAGGCAATGTGGAGCCTGTTTATCACTTTTTGTTATGAACGTTTGCAGCTGAAGGAATCTCGTGATATCAGTGATAAAGTAAGTCTAAGAGTCTAGTGGACAAAAAAGAACAGGATGATCTAATCAGATGCAGTGCTTAAAGAGGGATTTGCATCACCCCAAGTATAACTTTTACTTGGGGGTAAGCAAAAGTCTCAGTTGGTAACTACTCTTTGATGATCATCAGAGTTACAAAATTCAAAAGATGCAAAGCAGCTGATATTACACAGCATGCACAGAGAAAGTTTTGATTACACAGTAGGGCCTTGTATGCTCACCAGAATTATGGCCTTAAGCAATTATGTTTGGAAGTGAAGTGTCGGGAATGAGAAGATTTCCCCTTTAAGGGGGATATGGCATTTCCCCAAACCAGAAAGTTGCTAGCAAATCTCTGCCCAAACAATTAAGGAATAACCCTAGAGTTGTAAATAGAGTTGATGACTAGATTTTGATTGGCATTCAGTCGAATGTTACAATTTCAGTCTGGTTGGTCAACAATGACATGTACAGTCAGTTGTATTTCCACTTAACCTAACACCCACTGCATTTGACAGTATTGCCTTGAAATCATTGCAGACTACTGTGGATCTGTTATAGAGGTGTTCTAGACAGGTGTTTTTGTTTAAATTGGAGGAGGGGCTAGAAGTTAACTTAGTAAGGAGAATTATACTGTTGGGGGTTGGATTAGAGCCAAATGAAATCTCAGTCTTTTAGAGTTTTGACTAAGCTTTACATGAAGCAGATTTGATCTAGGTGCCAGTCCATATAGTTTTGCTATAGGCCTTGTAGTTTATGGTGTAACAGGTGCCTTGTTCCTATGACCATGTTCCTGTTTCATTAAGAGGTGTAATTGACCTTAAAGGGAAAATCCTCTTTTCTTAGAAAGTTTCAGTTCTCCCTACTATTAGGTAACTGTCTTTAGCTTCTTCCTGTGTGTAGAAGTAAACATATACATAAACATATCCTGGCAAACATACAAGGCCCTAATGAGTATAAATCAAAACCCTCATGCCAAGTTGCTTCCAAAAACCGGTTGACTGCAGGCTTCGGGTTTTCCCACTTGGCCAGCTCACTAAAACAATTCATATCCTCTCACACCTCAGGTCAGCAGTTAGCTGCCCATCTGTTTACCTATTGCATAACTAATCATACAGGACATCTCAGTTTGCATGTGTAGTATTACCTGTTCATACAAGTCTCTTGGATGCATCAGTCCAGGGTCATCGTGCAAGTTGTTAGTAAATAAGCTCTCACAGTTCACTGAGCTTGGTGTATTTGCAGAAGAGATAAACCATGAGCCTAGTGTGTTTGCATAGGAGGAAAGAAAGATAAAGTTACAGTGAGATGTGGGCTAAGAGAGCTAAAACTTGGACCCTAACGTTAATGGGGAAATTTTCATCATGCTCTCTTTGCATGTTATGTTATACGAGCTACTCTGCATCTTTTCAAATTTGTAACTCTAATGTCAATAAAAGAGCTGTCACCAATGGAGACTTTTGTTTACCCCTAAGTAAAAGTCATACTTTGGGTGATGAGTATCTGTCTTTAAGTTTAATTTGTCATGTAAATAGTCCTATTGAATTTAAAGTAAAGATGGATCATAATTATCTTTAAAACAGAAACCAGGAGCATTTGTTTAAAATCCAGAAACATTAGAAATGAGAATAACGCTAAATAATGACAATGTGCCCGTGAGATTTTTGCAATTACCATGGCATTACAGGTTACTACCTAAGCATGTATGAACATGTGAAATGAATATGTGTCAGTGTTTTGTGCACGAATCCAGGAAAATGCTGATTCCTCAACATCACTTTTGGACGTAGTAAACTGGAAGGCTGGGGGGGGGGAATGGAATGACCACGCAACTTGTCTGAAATTATTTGCCTCCTGTCCATATACTTTTGGAGTAAGCTAGCTGCTTGGGGTACCATGGGTTTAAAATCTCCTAGAGCCTGCTTAATTGAAGACTTGGTTGTTGCCAAGTCACTCTTTTTGCAGTAAGTCAAGTCAATTGCAGCAGTTTTATTGACTCCATGTGACTCTTGTCACTCTGTTGTTTCAATGTGGGGAAATTCTCCAGATTCATCTTCAAGTCAAGCAATTTTGGAAAGTATAACTTTACTTCAATTTGATTAGCAACATGATTACAAATCGTCCACTGCATAAGGCCGTAATTACATCTTTATCAGTCTGAAACATTTTACTAGAGGGATGCCTAAATGTCAAAGTGTCACTTGTCTGCAAGAATTTTTTTCACTAATAAAACTTTGCTGAGTTATATACATAATTTGGACAATCTGAAGATCCTCTGTGACGTGTGTGAATGTCACATGAGGCTAGTTTGTGTGACTGAGGGCAGTATATATAATTACAGAAATCTTGTTTTTGGTTTCAGAGGGTGGCTTGTTTGTTAAAACTGTTTGAAAGAGCTAGCAGCCAGTTTACATTGTCATCAGAAGATTTCTTGAAGTGGGTGAGTTACCATGGTGGCCAGTTTTACAGAATGTACAAGATTTTAGTCTGTGAAAATTTAGAAAGTCACAGTCTTCTATCCTATGCTATAGTACAGTTCTTAATGTTGTTCCCTGGTTCACTTTTGAGCCAATTTCTCCCTGAAACTACTAGCTTTCAACCAAAAAAGTGAATGAACAAATTATAATTAATTTTTGTCAGTTAACAGAGAGTGATAAAGCCCTAGATTTTATCGCATAACAGTGTTAGTACAAATTGCAGTTTTGTACGGAATATCACCACAGAAGTTACATCTTTATTGTTGTATTATCATTTAAATCAATTGAAGATATAAATAAATTAAATCAAATTAAATCAAATTTTCAGAAGGACAATGAAAAGAACTTAAATTTATTTGTTGATGTTACCAAAAAGTTTGGGATGAAACTGACTGGTTTACCATAATTCTCTTTTATTATTAGAGCAATGTTCTCATTCACACGGGTCAGTTAGAAGAAGCAAGCAGAGTGGCAGAGAAGGCAACCACATCTCATAGCCAGTCTGCAAAAATCTGGGAGATGAGATTACAGTTAGCTGCAAGGATAGCATCAGAGCCAAAAGGTAGGTTCATGGGTAGGAATCACTTAGGCAACTTAAGAAAAATCAAAATGGAAGTTCAGAGATGATATGAGAATCAACTTTATGCATGCCATCCTTCAAGATTAGGTCAGAGTGTTTCAGTGTTAGATCTGTATGTTAAAAACTTATAATCCATATGTAACGGTATGCTGAAGAGTTCCATGGGCAAATGTAGACATGAACTCAACTCACCTCTACATTTATGCTCAGAGTATTCCCCCCCCCCCATATTCAAAAGGCAAGGTCTTGCCTTGATGTGAAAATGTATTCGAAGGCATTTTATAGGTGATTCTATATGCCAGATCAATTACTGTGTCAAAGAATAGGTTGGCTGTATTAAGCTTAACAGTAGCCAAACCCAGACTGCTGCGAGGTTACAGGCAGCTGAAGCCTAATGGTAGGTTTTGTATCGAGGCCAGGGTCAGAAGCCGGAATTAAAGTGAGTGCAAATGAGTTTGCTTCATGCAAAATAAGATTCTGTCCCATATGAATAAATAGGCAGGGATGTGCTTCATAGGATTTTGTGATTGCTTGCACATTGTTCACCATCCTGAAGGAACATTCTTGGGGGTGGAGGATCTATACGAGAACTTTATGAGTGCTGCAAACAGCGCCGAGTAGGATTTACAGACTCCCTAAATAAGTGCCTGGTCGAATTTTGTAGTGCTGAGCTGAGATATCTGGTCCAACCGCATGTCGGTGTATGTAAGTTCAGGGGTAATAAAAAAGGTGTAAAGACCAATGGGAGAGAAGCTCACCTTCCTACATTGAGAAGATGTAATTACACAATGATTCATTAATGTGTCACAGCTGCAAGGAATGATAACTACAAATACTGCTGTGACTGGTTCAAATGTTAGTCCAGTGGCCTCATTAGCATGTGTCTGTCTGTAAGTACTGAAAATGGTGTGTATTGTTCTCACAAAGTATTTGGGGGCAGGCTGTACACCAACAAAGGGGCACAGTTGTAATACATGTCATAGATTCCATTTATAAGTTTAATTCAAAACGTTAAGTTTCCACAAATTTTATTGCCTAAACGTACATTTGCTTGCGGCCTGTGCAACATATTCACTTTGGTATGTAAACAACATTGCACTGAACCAACAGCTACAGCATGTCTCATATTGCATAGGCCTTGTTGGAAAGCATTGCAAATTTACCCATTGGTGATGTTTTTTTTTTTTAAGTTTTTTGGGCAAATTTTCTTTTAGAGAAAGACAAAGAATATGTTCGCAGTGTGTTTGACAGTGCCATCTCCAGTGTTAAGTCAAAAGTAAGTGTAAATCCTCATTTCCTATCCAGTAACAAACTATTCCATCATGTTGTGTTAGGTAGTAAGAAGAAAAGTTACCCTACTCAGC
Organism: Holothuria glaberrima; assembly: GCA_009936505.3. Lineage (NCBI taxonomy): Eukaryota > Metazoa > Echinodermata > Holothuroidea > Aspidochirotida > Holothuriidae > Holothuria > Holothuria glaberrima. The sequence goes on along the minus strand of WURT03184045.1, from coordinate 650 downwards.
AGTTTTTCATTTTCTGGGAACAGGGATATTTCATGAAAAAATATATTTTAATAATAATTTGAATCTATAATGCACACATATCTATTGGAATAAATGCTAAAGGCACTATATATATGTACACACTAATCCGTAAGGTTGGGGGAAATTACGATACGGAGGTTTCGTTAAAGGGAAATTGAAATAATAAAATACATGAGCATATATTTCCCCGTATGGTGTTTGAGACATAATCAACATTGTTTCGATGGACCACACCATCCGTACATTTTAACATATACGTGTTCATAAATTCGTCGACATGGAAGTAATTGTGTATAGATAGTGTGGTTGAAAGGACGTTACCATACGTTTATATATTCCCATATAACAAGTGTGTGAAAATGTTAAGGGGAAATGATTTTTCCCCTTATGTACAATTTCCCCCTAATGTAGATTTTTTTCACACAGTATTTTCTCCCAAAGTGAAAGTTAGATATATATATATATATATATAGTGAAACAAAAGAAAATAAGACTGCAGACATTGCTTGGTGTTTATATATATATATATATATATATATACATATATATATATAAATGAAAGAAATCTTCCCATTTGTCCATTACATAATCGGTTCACCTTCGTAATATAAGTGTGAGAAATATGTTCT
>WURT03184023.1:0-10179 GCA_009936505.3 Holothuria glaberrima | reverse complement strand
GGTTAGACACAAACTTTTCCAGTTGACTGAGCTTGGGGCGATCAGCATGGGGGGTTCAAGTGGGAACACGGCCTATGGTTTAGCTTGAATATGATACGTTTATGTGCTAACATATCATGAAAGATATAGTTTAAGTGAAATAAGATGATACTTTTATGAGATTTAGCAGTTGTTTCAAATTAAGCGTGTTACGACCGTTTATGCCCTTTATATTGAAGGACTCTTTATTAGCTCATTGAGTTTAGCTTACAATTAAAGGGGATCATAGGCTACCGTATTTCAGAGTTGTACCGAGTCACTCAATTTTGCAGTCGAGTCGAGTCATTTACTACTTTCATTGTGACTCGAGTCGAGTCAGTGACTCGAGTCACTGTATTATTTCTAAGAGGAAAATTATGATACATTTGCTCGAGTCATTTCCCTTTTGAAAATTAGTGACTCGAGTCATGACTCGTTAAAACACTATTTTATCTTTAGATGGTGTATTAAATCGGTGTATATTGTAGGAGGAAGATTGCTGCATTGCTTCAAGAAGAGTAACCTGCATAAGAACGCGTCCGTGGCGGGGTCCGGTGAAAGTTTTGGGAAAAAATACCGATCAAATACCGGTATCTGAGAAATACGCATTCTGCATACCAACTATAGACCACAAGGAAGTGTAAGTTCATTTTGATGAGTTCAAATATTGGAACTTGTATTCAAAATACTCAAATAATGTACTATTTTCATGACGTTAAACAATAAGCGTTAAAAAATTTGACTGTATGAAAACCCTCCGTTGAACCTACATATTAGCTCACTGAAGCAGGGGCTCACCTCTGACCAGATTAGAAAACATCCTCTGGTTTGATCCGGTCTGAGGCAAGATTTAGGTCACCTAGGTTGCTCAATATCAGAACCCAGAGTTACCACTTTCACTCAAGGTCAAAAATTATCACAATAAGCTAGAATATCTTATTTTCTGAAGTGATAAACGTTCTCTTTCGACAGGTCACTCAAAAGTGAGGTTAACGAATCCAATTAATGGACACTTAGCTTTCAATGGTGGCAGTTATAAATGAAGTTACGTTTAAGAGGAAAGCTTATTATCGAAAGTAAATGGACTTATAATTCGTTCTAATAATCACACATATGGCAATAACTAACACGGTGCCTTAACTGAAACAAGGAACTAGTTAAAGGCATGCTATCATATAACCTCACAATAAAGCAATCGAAAATTGTGTTTTGTTTATGGTGCTCCAAGACTATTTGAATGAGTATAGCAATACTCCATTAGGTTAATTCATGTACATCTTCTTTTAATGACACGACAGCACCAATTTTATCGTTGAATTGTTAAATCCAAGCACAAGTAAAAGATAGTTGTGCACGGGGCTAAGAGTAACCTAGCTGCAGGGAGCCAGTTGAATTGGAACTGTCTGGGATGATGAGCCTCTGCCCTTAAAGTGTGAACTCAAATTAAAGTGGCCGACAGCCGAAAACACTTCAAAACACCTGCTGTTCTACGCAAAGGAGGCTGCAAATAGGAGAAGACGGTACCACTATTCAGTAGGGCATTTATAAGCAGGTGCTTCGATAACTTCATTAAGTCGCTGTCGACTATTTACCGAATAATGTCAAGTGCTAATAAAGTCTTACGAAGTTTTTTATGTTTGTAGAAAAAGAAGGCTTTCATTGAAATTGACATGGCATTACAGGGGTCCAAGTGGTCAGGACCCCCTCCCCTCCCCTATTTTGTAGCAGTTGAAAAATTCTACTTCGGCTGTTCCGTTCATTTTCTATTACAAGCCTGTCTCAAGCTATCATTTTTTTTTGTAAATCCTTACTAAAGTTCGCTCACTTTAACTTTCAGTTCTATTTTTCCGTTACACCATCCCAAAAGTAGTTTTTCAAGGTACGGACACAAGGTTTTATAACAATTCTTATGCAAAATTTTGGTGCGCTTGGTCCATAATTGCCACGGTGCCACGGCTTACACTCCATGCCTGATGACCATTATTGGGACAATTATGAACGGATTTATTCTGGCGAGAACTATTTTCCGAAAACAAAAGGTGCATGTCCAACCGCAGGCTTGTACCCGCCAGGAGGCGATTATGTTGCAATCTCATAAATTAGTAACATTCAGAGTGTGATGCAGGCCTACAAGGATTTTAAAGTTTATTACTCATCACACAAGCTATATTCAAAGGTCAGAGTGTATGCACTATGAAACGTGCTGCTTCTTAATCCTCAACTCTCTCCTGGTCATTCCCTAATTGGAAGCTGTTCATTTGGGTTCTCGTTCAAAATTAGAAAAACGGTTTTTGGTGAAGTGCTTGGTTAGCTCTCATTTAGCAGTTTAGTGTCCTTTGGGTCATGAATGTCAAAGCACCATACTAACATCCGAAGTTTATAATTGCCCTAGAGCTTCCAGGAGGCTCCATACATGTCTCATTGTACCACCCGTTGGAGAGGAGCCATGCCACATCCAAAATACCAGTAAAAACGGTAGTTTCTTAACGTTTATTTAGTTCAACACTATGTCAAAGACATCACCATCCAGCATCTAGGCCACCTGACATTAACAAAAATTCCTCATGGGGAGGAGTTTCCGCCCTCTACTTAGACACCAAACCTTTTCCTTTCACCCAACAAAAATAAGAACAATTCATTAAATTATGAGATTTTATTTTGAAGCTTTGACAATGACATCACCATTTGCATTTAAGTTACCTTTGGCGAACAAAATTTTTTCTCAAAAAGTCCCCTCTCGTTAGGCCACTCCCCGGAACGGCAACTTCACACTAGGTGACAAAGGGAGCTAGGGTCTACGCTGGACGCAAAGCATCTGTGAGTCACGCTGTAAGAGTCACCACGTTGTACAATTCCATGTGAGTTTCAAAATGTCCCCATGTCGGAAGGGGGCCCGAAGGAAACCTTTCCCGAACCCTCCCCAATCACCGTTTCGAGGCCCACTCATGCATTCAGCATATGTGCTTCTCCTTTTTCTTCAACTTCCTGCATCCGCCCTAGCATTACCATGGCAACACTATTTCCACAGTATTTTAAATGAAGTTTGTTTATTCTAATGACGAAAAGGTAAATTCTTCATCGCATTTCATAACTTCGAGGATCTTATATAAGCATGCACAGCTCAGTATTTTGTAGGGGTGTGCCCCACTCCCTCGTGTACCATTCATCGCTGTTTAAAGCCTAAAGATTATAGTGGACAATGCATTGAAATAATAATTTCTACGAAGCAAGGTCTTATAGTAACATATCAATTAAGTCTTTTAAACACCAGAGTGTAAGTTATAGGCCTGCATATGACACTTGTCAATAGACCTTTTTCCAAATAGCAATTACAAAGGAATGTGGGATAGAGTTTTGGTATGCGTCGTTTTTGTCCACAGTAAAATTCCTTTGACAAAATGGACGCACACCAAAACTCTATCCCTCAATCCCTTATAATGGTTATTTGGCAAAAGGTCTATAGAAAATAACAAAGGGACTCATTCCCACACAAAAATCAAACAACTAAAATAAGCTGGTATCAAGATTTAAATGTAATGCATACTTTAACAAACGATGTGACAAATTATTTTTTATCCTTAGTGTTGTTGTGATATTTAGGCCCTGTTTATTTTCATGGTAAAATGATGACATATGCTCTAGTGAGTGAATAACTCGCCATAGCCTGTCTATTTGTCTATGCATAGAGTTGATGAACTATCTACTGCTCAGTCGACGCCACCTGATATTCTGTATAAGTTCAGTCAGGGAGGTGATATTACCTCCCTTAATATCACCGAGGCTCCCTGGTTCAATAAAGTTCAGTACAGAGCTGTGCACGCCGTGTAGATGTACTAGGCTATTCTCACTGTAATGGAAGCAGTGGCGTACGCGGGGGGGGGGGGATGGGGCCTCCCCCTCACGGATGCCAATTTTTTTTAGATCCTAAAAATACGTAATTTTGTCACACACATTTTACTTCAATAGGTAGCATATGGGGCACCAGATTGCATGTAAGGGCACCCAATTTTCAAAAATTTTCAAAGGGGAGGGGACGCCCGATCCCCCAGACCCAGGCCCCGGATCTTTCAACATACTGCATCCCCCCTTGAGAGAAATCCTGCGTACGCCACTGAGTGGAAGGGAGGGTTGTAGCCTATGTGAGAATATGGTGATCCCAGCACTGCATGGGCATCAACAACTTCTCATAGGTGAAGTAACATGACTTGAGCAGAATACAACTTATATAGTGTTTGTCTGCAAGGCCGACTTCCAATGTTCCCACTGCGAACTGAAGCATTGCACGCTCAGTTCCTCTCTGTCTGTGACAAGACCGGAGTTGTTGTTGACCCAAGACGGAGGACAAGCTTCCCAATAGCCTTACTACATTTAGTACCGTAGCCTATACATCGCCCAGAAGAATAGTTCGCCCCCTAGAAGCTATACATCGATCGCCATCATCGCCCCTTCAGTATCTTGTATGGCTACGGGTCTGCCCAATGCCTTGAGAACCCTTAATCTAGTTTGCACCGCTAATTGGTAGTTAAATCCGAAGCGTAGGGGGGGGGCAGGAGGCGAAGTGTCCTCAGAAAAAAAATTCACCCCTCTAAAATTTCAAGGTTTATTGCCTTAACACATTTTTACACATCTCGTCCCCTGAAAAAAATATTACGCAGTGCGGGAAGTCCCCCTCATTACCTTTCGGTCTCGCTACGGGCCTAGTTGAAGTACTGTACCGTACTGCTTAAACAGCATTAGATCTGCAATTGTTTGATACTCATTTGTTTTGCCCGACAGTAAAACACCCACGAAAACACCAGGATTGTGGGATAGAATTTTGGTGTGTGTCGTTTTTTGCTTCAGTAAAATGCAATCGACAAGAACGACGCGTATTAAAACTCTATAACACCATCCTTTGCAATTGCTATTCGGAAAAGGGCTCGGACGGAAAGCCTACGTCCACGCGGACTCCACACCCACCCGTTAGCGTCGTCCCCTGTACCTAAACCCAGTACTTCCGCATTGTACCCGGGCGGACTGTTTGCTCAGCTCTTCTGACTGAACAAGGAATATGCCATACAGCCTGCTACGTAGGCAAGATCCTACCCTGCTAGGCGATTAGCCTACCTTTGATAACCGACAACTTCATAAAAATCTCATGAGTGTCATTTATGAGGTACAATTAAATACTTACAGAATTCTGCGATGTAGTATGTTACTTCATAGTTATCTTCACACCACTCCAGCAGCGCGGTCGGCTTGCCCCAGTATCCCGACATCCCATTCACCTCCACCGGTGCCATGGCTGCAAACCTCTCAAGGCCCCGCCACACTCTGCTTCAAGGCTTTAGTCGAAATGTCTGTGGAGGTTTAGTTGAAGTAGATCTATCGCATTCCACCTGCCTCAATGCGTACATCAAAACCGGCCGTAGCTGTTACAAGGCTACGGTCTGTGTCTATTACTAATTGTAGGCCGCTAAGCATTAATTAGTAGTTGGTCTATCCCGGCTAAGTTTGAAGTTCGTTCTAGATTGACAAAGTTCTTGTTTGGATAAAGACGTTTGTTTGAATATTAACAGCAATCAGAGATTCCGACACGAGTCTCGTCGTCAGCACAGCATCTCCAATCACAACGAGCGAGCAAGGCCGAGTTCAAAGCCAATTCTTACTTCTTTAGAAAGCTACGGTAACGAAACATGTAGAAGAGCCTGTACAATACGTCTGTCCCTATATTCCTGTAAAAGACAACAAAACGTTCGATCGTCTGTTCAGTACAGGAAGTAATCTAAATAGAGAAAAGTGAAACACATGAAAAGTTCTATTTGAAAGGTGAGGCCTAACGCTGTTGTCTGCGACTTAGAAATCGCGGAATAAAATGCAGTAAAATACAGTCAACCTAGCCTGTAATGTTCTTTCCAAACTCCGTTCAACTATTTGACATTAACTCGGTCTCCAACTCAAAAGTTGTCTCACTGCACGCATTGTCACATAAATGACTAAGCATATCAAGGCAGTAACTTCTTGTACTATAAAAGATAAAGGCCTTTATTCCATAATCCAACATATTGGTTTTTTTTTTCATATGGCTTCACACATTTCTGCATGATCCCTGTTATCTTTTGTCATGGTTTTGCATGGCTAGTCATTATGGCTTAGTTCTCGTAGCCAAATAGCCCTTCCTACCTGTCTACTGGAAGAGAGAATAACAACCTGTAACAACCACCGGCATTGGGGCTTGGCAGTGTTTGTTCGACAAATGTTGGAATTTGAACTTCAAATACAAAGGCCTATATGAGCGTTGTACGTAATCAGTCTATGTTATCCAAATTTTAATTAGTGACTAACTGAGCCAACAACCGCCAACAGAAAAAAAAAAACGTTTGTTTGTAATTCTGATTTGCACAGCATAGTTCACGAGTATTCCACTTGTTGCCGATTTGGCAGTAAACTGAAGAATCATGTTTTGTTGCTAGATGTTGGAATTAACTTTTTTTTCTTTCATCGCTCAGGCTGTCTTGTTGTTCCATTTAGTAGCCTGCCTTCGCGGGCTCTATATTTGTCACATTGACGATTGAGAAATTTCGTCTCTCGCTGGTTTTATTTGGTCTAGGCTTTAGTGTGTTTTCTCTTCTGGGCCGTATACAAGCCGCTGGGACATTTAAAGGGATACTTAAGTCATCTTTAGATTTTACTGGTTTAGTGTGGGCTAAGCTCATTGAGGACCTTGTACACCTCAATGTTGATCGTGGACCATAACACCTAGGAAGATTCTCCGTTAGAGTTGTCAGAGGATGAGGAAGTTGATGCTACAATCGCACACAGTTGTGCTCCCAAGACCTTCATTTTACATCCACCGCCTGTTTCAGCCACATCCCACAACACGTTATGATCACTCACTCCTCATCGAAAGGGCGAGAGTGTCTCCATGAATATTATTTACAGGCCCATAATCTAACATGATTCTAAAAGGGGCGAGAAAGCTCTGAAGGGGGGGGGGATATCTCAAGAAAGGCAATGTTGAGAAATTTTCTAGAGAGAGCATTTTCCGGGGGCAGTCCCTGGTCCAGGGCCTGAGACATTTTTTAGCCTTTTCTAAGGCTGGACGGAGAGTTGACAGCTCACAGTTTGCACCCATAGAGAGTATCCCAAAGGGAGGATCCAGGATTTTAACAAGACAAAAGGGGGAGCTAACTGTGCGTTAGGGCACAGTTCAAAAATATGGGTGTCAAAATGTACGAAACCTTGATGGGGGCCGTCCCTGGAAAAAGTTGACATTAAACACTGTTTAATGGTATTTACTGTCATCTGGCAATCGAAACAAGTACATGCACATAGTCTGTGTAGTGCAGCATCGTCTACAAAAGAGTAAGTGTTGTCGAAAAGGGGGAAAGGGCTGGAGCCGGAAAAGCCCTCCCTATCCGCTTCTGTATCCTGACCTGAGTCTAGAAACTCCTTTTAATTCGCCAAGTTTTGAATACACTTAGCACAACTGGGAACATTTTAGCAGAACAAACATTTTAGTCAGGCTCGTAGCGTGGGGTCCAGGGCCTGCCGTACGACCAGTGGTCGGGTCTAGGGGCAACGACCCGATGAAGGTCCAGACGGTGAAGCCCCTGGAAGCTCTGGGGTAGGCCTATTGATGGAACTGTGGGCAATACAATGCATTCTTTAAATGCATTTTCTTCAAATGACATTGGATGGGTACTTAACAGATCACAAAAACACAAATTCACACTTTTTTAAATAGTCCCTTAATTATTTCTCTTTAAATATAGCCAATGCAACTGACTAACTGTCAGCCGGGATTGATGATACAGAGGGATTGAAGGTGTAATGGTGGTGAGGGTCTCCTGTGACTTTTGAATAATTTTACCCAAGCTGTCCTCCCCGAAGTAATAACAAAAAATCTTATAGGCCCACTAAGGATGCATGGTTGCACGCAAAGCGCAACGAAAAAAATAATCGCAATTTTTAAGACATTTTTGTAATTTTCACCTTATTTTACATACAAAAATTGTCCATCTACACACAAAGGTAGCCATATGAGCAACAAAATATAGTAACTCAAGGGCAGTCCCACTTGCCCCCCCCCCTCCCCCGTCTACTCGCCTGATTTTAGTCCCCACAAAATTTCTGCCTGACTTGATCTGGCGACTTGTAATGGTATACAAGCAATTCAGCGAGCCAGTAATATCACAGCCAGACAGCGGATAAAAAATTGCGACATGACGAGAAACAAGCTGGCCCATTACCACGTGCTCAGATCATTTTGGCGGGAGGAAAACTTATTAGGGTTTGGAGGGGAGCTTATACAGGTAGATCATGAGTAGCGTTTGAATTAGCCGGTTGTTCGAAAGCCGGCAGGTTAGTAAATTTCACGCCGGAACAGAAAACACTCTGAGAAGCAGGTCCAGCCAGCCAGTTGATTTTTTAGGAAAAGCCATGCACATTAAACCTGGAAGTCGGGTCATTATGTTTCTTGCTTTGCACTTTACTTTAGAGGTCTGTGGACATGTCAAAACCCATCAAATATTGACATTTTTACAAGACAGGTACTGTATTTGCAACTGCATCATGAATAAATATGACCACATATAGAGGCTTTAGACCTTATGGGCCACGAGACGTCATTTTGGCGGCAAACGAATGAAGCACATGGCACGCACGCTGTAGAGGACACTACAGCGATTTCGCATCGGATTACAGGTCCGATTTTTTTGAGTTTTAGATAAAATCTTCTCCATCTCTGTTCGGAAAGAACGAAAAATTTGCCACTATGTGTAAATATATGATTTGTATCACATGACTATGAAAAAGAAATGTATACTAATTATTTCGTGATGTCACATCGACGGACACCTTTTATCGGACACGCAACAAATCCACTGCATTTGTTGGTGTAACTTGCAATGATACCACTTACCTTTAAAGGGGCGCCCTTTCTGTTCTGTGATATTATGTGCATAAGGTCTATACCACGGAATTCTTATATATGGACAGAGCATATAGGCTAGGCTACCACTAACGTACGGCCACAGGTGCTAACGTCCTATGCGTAAGTTGTCACCACCGTCCGTGGAAAAAAAGGCGTACCAAGATGGCCGCCTGTATGCTTTTGTGTGTAAAAGTTTGGACTTGCTCAAGTGGCACAGTATTGACAGATTGTGTGAGAAACTTGTAATATTTTAGATAGAATGCAAGCTCAGGTCTAATTCAGCAAAAAGAATGAAGGATTGTAGCATTGTTCTTCCATTGATGTTTGTATTTTCTCCGAAATGTTGCAGATTCATCGTCAAATTGGGCAAATTGTTGTATCCCGGAGGCCATCTTGATACGCCTAAATTTGTTCGAACGGTGGCGACCGTATTGGTCACGTGATCCTATGTCCATGTATTTAAGTCCGTGGTCTATAGACTTTATGCACATGACGTCACAAAGCCATGAAGTGCGCCCTCCTTAGGAGGAAAATAGTGAAAAAACAGACGACAGCAGATAACGCGACGTGCATGCAACAATTACAAGCACTTCGTGGTGTAGTATAGCCCTACTACTAATAGGCCGTATATTACACTGCAATAGGCCTATGTAATAGTAATAATAGTAATTATCATCCAGCATATATAAATGTAGTTAATTTTTGTTGTGTAGTCGGATGTTCGAATCACAGTGACAAAAGCTAAGCTACAGTCATCAAGTTACGCAGTGAACTGATTTCATTTTTCATTTTCTGAAAATATAGAAATAGCCTGTAGATTTCAGCATATACTGTACTTACTCTAATTTCTCTTGTGTGTTGACTTCAAGTTGGTGTTGAAATCATATACAAATATAGATCACTCCATTCGACGTTGAATGACAACTGGGTTTGACTCTCGGTACTCTTCTTCGAGCAAATACGTTTTTTTTTTTTCTTTCTTTCTTTTTTGAGATCAAATGCGATCATTTTTAAGTGTAACTTTGCTTGGATTGCCCTCCCATCTCCTCTTGACAAAGAAATCGGAACAGTAGCCATTTTAGGCCTACGTTTGGTCGGTAGTAGAATAAGGTAAAGGACTGATGTGTGAATCGACCGTTTCCGCTGTGCAGTGCGCAGCGCTACAGTGCTACAGTACTGCACTGCACTGCAGTGGCCCGGCAGCAGACGACGCAATGCAGACAGTTATTTGTGTATTGTTCTACGCG
>WURT03184001.1:0-10179 GCA_009936505.3 Holothuria glaberrima | reverse complement strand
GGAGGTGGATTATTTAAGACAGTAAACAAATATACCAACTGAGAAATAGCAAAAGTTTTAATCACTGTGATTTTTCCGAGAGGAGTGAGGTCTCTAGAAGACCATTGATTAAGCAGCCCTTTTAAACGTGAAAGTTTTGGAAAGAAGTTGAGACAGGGACAGCGATTCGCAATGGTGAAAAGTTCCCCCTCCCACTTTTGGAGACGGATCTACGCCCTTGGCCAAAGAGCTTGTTATTTTCCAATTTCCATCAATGTTCAAAAATTGTTGGTGCACATTTTTACTAGTTTATCACCACCCCTCCACCACCGTCATTATCACGTGTACTGCCCGATGCGAAGTTCTGTTACTGTGTACAATTTATTCTATTATTTTGCTGAAGGGGACTTTTCGTCAAATCTCGGAAGGCGTTCTACAGTAGCCTAGCTACGCCGGTGATATTACTTATTTCGTGTCTCTAATACCTGTAAGATTGTAGCTTGCAGCTATTCTTTAGCTGGGAAGGAACATTTTTTTAATTAATCGATATTAATATTTATCCTTTTCAAGGTAAGTGTAAATTTCCCGAACGAGATCAAAGCACAGAAGTAGTTTTGTAGTCTATAGATTTAGAGTCACTTGATGAACAATTCAAGAACTAAGGGTGGTTTAACACTAGTTCCGGATCTGATCCCCCGATGTTGTCAGTATATCGAATTACACGCAAGGCTTGATCCTGTTGCAATTACACTTGTCGTACTCTGATCCTCCTGTGTGCTTCAGCGGAAGTGACTTGCAAATGAATTTCGAAATTGAAGGACACGCTTCACCGTTGATCTCGGGTCACCGTTGATCCTAGAAGCATTTACACTACAAGTTTTGATCGCCTGCGCGGGTCTGATCCTCCCCTCTTACCAGGATTTAAATCGCGATCAGATTCGGATCTGATCTGCATTTACACTACAAATTTGATCTCGAGCAGTGGATCTGACCCCGCGCAGGCGATCAGATCCCAATCTAGTGTAACAGCACCCTAAGGGGGTCGCGGTCTGGGAAAGGAAAACTTCCTCCCTCCCTCGAAAAACTTTTGAGCATCTTTGAAAAGATGTCAAAGTTTTGAATGAAAATTAGCTTGAAAGGCAGCCAACTTGTTGCACGGGTTAGAGTGTAAATACCGATACCCTGAATTATTTAGGCCTACTCAAAAAGCTCTGACTTTGATCTCTCCATGACGACACTCTCAATCGGTGGCAATTACAGCGTGTGCTCGTGGCGCGGGCCACACGTTCGAACAACAACACCAAAGGGCCTAGGAAGCGGGGGGAGGGGCTGGGGGACGCCAGACCCAGCGAAATTTGTGGGGGAGGAAGTATGCTTTAGCCCCCACTTTCCAAGCACAAAAACCCGTTAATTGTCTCTTCTGTAAGAAATGTCGAAAATTTGTAGTAATTTACCTTATAGAATTTGTCTAAAATGATGCACCAGATTGCATCTGAGGACTCTCAAATACCAAAAAATGTTCCAAAGGGCTAAGGAATGTCAAAAATGTGCAGTAATTTACCTTAAAATCTGTCCAAAATGATGCACCAGATTGCATCTAAGGATCCTCAAGTATCCAAAAATTTTCCAAAGAACTAAGAAATGTCGAAAATTTGCAGTAATTTACCTTAAAATTTTTTTCAAAATGATGCACCAGATTGCATCTAAGGATCCTCAAGTATCCAAAAATTTTCCAAAGAACTAAGAAATGTCGAAAATTTGCAGTAATTTACCTTAAAATTTTTTTCAAAATGATGCACTAGTTTGCATCTAAGGATCCTCAAGTATCCAAAAATTTTCCAAAGGGCTAAGAAATGTCAAAAATGTGCAGTAATTTACCTTTAAATTTATCCAAAATAATACACTAAATTGCATCTAAGGACCCTCAAATATCAAAAGATTTTCCAAAGGACTAAGAAATGTAAAAAATTTGCAGCAATTTACCTTAAATTTTTTCAAAATGATGCACCAACTTGTATCTAAGGTCCCTCAAATATAAAAAAAATTCTCAGAGGGGAGGGGGACCCCTCCCTTTAGACCCCTCCCCTAGGACGGCGATCCGAAACAAGGTTCAGCCTCTTCCTGCAATCTGGGAAGCTCATTTTGAAAAAAAAAATCGTTGTACGCTACGCGGGAACCGATGGCCGCGCTTCGCTTAGATACTGGAAAAGTACAGCTCCAAACCCATGCCAGTCATCGGCCATCAACAGGCACGTAGCCAGGGGGTTCGAACCCCCCGCCCAGACCTCACTTTTTTATTTTTTTTATTTAAATGGAGTTTTGGCGTTTTTCAGGGCAAAATGTCAATTCCGCTGGTTTAGCCAATATAAGCCGTACGAGTAGCTGTTTTGACTGGTCATAAGAACCAGCCCTCAAAATATTCATCTACGGCAAATTAAAAAGCCATAAAATCTTTCGCATGAAATCACGCACGATGATTTCGGGCCCTTTCTAAAAAATGTTCAAGGTTTACCGACAGAGTGTGACGTCAAATAGTGTACCTCCTACCCTTTTTGGCAGGCCTATGGTTAGGCTCTAGCCTACGTAGGTCCGCATTGACTTTGTGTTTGAAAATAATTGACTGTTTTCGCTCTACGTTTGGGCTAAAAAATCATGTTTGATGTTCACAAAAACGAATAAGAGTACGAAATTAAGGTGAAATGAAACACTCTGATCCTTTTTTGATAACTTTCATGATTGTGGCTTCCCTTGGTGAATATTGATTTATTTTTTTAAAACCGGCCGGAACATTACGTTATGTTGGTAGACGACATACTAGTCAACTCTACCGCAGACATGAGATCCATTTTTCAAGGTTGGGTACATGCAGCTAAGAACATTCGGGAAGTGCAGTTTTCGGCCATCTGGAGGTTTTGTAAAACCAAAAATTTTCTTGTGCGCTCCACGCCAACTGATGGTGGCGCCAGGGCTGTCAACTCTCACGCATTCAGCGTGAGAGTCACGCATTTCGACGCAATCTCACGCTCTAACGATGAAGCATCAGTCTCTCACGCAATGTCTCAATATTGTGTAAAAACATTCCACGCGTAACACATTACCTGAGTTCCTTCTCCAACTGATCATAGCCTGCAGTAAGCTGACAGTCGTGCAGTATACAGTATAATTAATCTTGCCATCAGCTAGCCCCTTCCAACAATTACGTCTGAGTCCACCGTCCATCGCTTGTTGAGCTAATGTTATGTTCATCAATCAACTACTGGATAGTACATCGCTAATAAATAGTAACATAACCATAGTCCCAGGAACGAATTATTCCCTCATTTGTAATGATTTTCTTTGCAGTGGCGCCGGAAAGGGGGCATGGGGGCACGTGTCCCCAATCGATTTTTAAAAATTTTCCAGAAATTTTAAAATGAATCACAAAAGCGTTTAAGCATTAGATTTATGGAGGGGGTAGGGTGAGGTCTGTTTCTGACTGACCGATGAATCTATATTAATCATTTTTTTTATCACAAGTCGTTCTCAAAGTATTGAAATTTTCTCGCGCTCCGCGCACTGCAGCCTCATTGCCTGGTTGTGTTTACAATCAATACCGTTTCAAACATATTCGCATTGATTCAATGGTGAGGGTTCAACAATTCCGCCGATTGTTCTTGTGCATTAGAGGTCATTATTGAGGAGCAGGGCATTGCAAGAATGCAAAGTAGAGGAATTCAGAGGAAGACTCGCCTTCTAATTGGCGGACTGATTTTGTTTGGAATTTAAAGTGTCTCAGTGTACAAAGTTTGTACACATCTTTGTTATGAAAACGATTTTAATGCAAAATTTCGGCCCGCTCCCATGACAATACACACCCCATATGTTACAACCATTATTAGGGCAATATTACATTATTGCGACCAAAACACATTTCAGAGAAAGGACATCTCCGACTTCTGCAGGGACCCTGCATAAGTAGAGAATCTTAAAGCCTAGTAATGGCATGAGTAGCATATAGCCTACGGTAACATTCGCAGCAGGTATTTGTCGTTACACGTTTTTTTTATAGCGCGTGCCATGCCACAGCCAAATTTTCAAAACAATGATAATTTCTATGCCTGTAATTAATTGAAAGATTTGCCTTAGAATAAGATACCTGCATTTTTCATCTAAGCCACCTAACCTTGATAAGATTTTTTTCAAGGGGGGAGTTGGGGCCCCTCCACTTAAACAACACACCTTTTCTACATAGGCTAGTCAACCAAAAGTAAGAATTACTTAATTGAGAAAGTTTTCCAGTATATGATCAGTTCGGAAAAAGATATCACCATTTTGCATCTAAGCCATCTAAAATTAACATAAATTTCTCAAAGGGGACATCTCCTTAGACCCTCCTCCAGGACATCATCTTCACATGGTGATAAAGGAAGGACTCGCTCCGGGTGGAAAACCCTCGATTCCGAATATGCACAATTTACACAGGCCTTTTAGACAGATGTATCTTTGGTGGGCTTGAAGCACCATCTTCTTTTGTGTCCCCCAATCACCAACCTCTGGTGGCGCCCCTGTTCATTGGGTTTCGTTCCACTTCGCTTATCAGAATATCTTTATATTCGATTCTAGGCTATCAGCGATGCATTACCGGTAGGCCTCAGAATTATCAAATTTTCGTAGGCCTATTTATAATGTGAACAAAATGTCTCCTTAAAATTTCTAGGAACATGAAACATCTGAAAACTGGCAATTCTGGGTACGCAGTAATGAGGCACGGGAGGTGCCATTTCCTGCAATCTGGGGGGTATTTTTGGCAAAAAGTCCCCCTGGCGGAACGCTCCGCGCGAACCGATGGTCGCGCTCCGCGTCAGTAGTCTCCCAGCGAATCTCACTCTCATCAGTCACTAAAAGTTGACAACCTTGTGGCGCACCGCTTAGATAGTCCTGCCGCGCCTGACGAACCCCCAGGTGAAAGCTGGCTACGGGCCTGCATCAGCGTGCCCAAGCAAAAAATCTTAGATCCGCCCCTGATCTGCCCTGCTTCCCCGCCTCCTACGCTAATGAAAAAAATGACAGTATGGCCTGGCTAGATCATCGAAGAAATGACTCCTTAACATGCATTCGAAACATGAATTATTTATAACTGTTGATTTAAATGTGTGTGCATCAGCACCATTAATGGGTTTCAAAATGACATGATCTATTAGATTTTGAGACTAAGATGAAGGTTTCCTTTCGCAAACTCGTCGGTGTACGTACGTGGACGTGCAAGAAACGTGATCACATGCCTATCTTGCATGACACATGTGAGAAACTAAATCCACTGGACCAAGATGTGCACAAATGTACTGGACGATTTTGTTTTTCTCAATACACCCAAATATAGCATGAAAATAATACACAACCTCGGTAATTTTTTGGGGGGAGCGGGGCTTGAGCCAAAAGCCCCCCCCCCCCGTAAAACCGCTCCCGCATCACACCAGGGATCATAAAGTGGTGATACCTCCGAAAGGAGTATACGAACTTGCACGAAACATAGATGCTTAATACCAGAATTTTCTAGTCACTTCGCACCAGTGGTGGTCTCACCGGGCGCTATCCCCCCTTCATATATTACCTCAGAAAATGCAGGCGGAAAATATGTCGTAATTTTAATTTTTAGCCACCCAAAACCCATTGAAACGTATTCAAGGGATTTTTTTTAAAACTTCCCCGGCTAGCCCCGTATCCGCAGCCGTAAATGCACCTTTGGTCCTCCAACGTAAAGTGAATGCTTTTCCTCAGTGGCATACCCAAGGACTTCACTACCGTGGATGTGGGTACCGCAACCCTAGAAATTTTCAGTGTCGTCCGTCGGGAAAATGTCGGGAAAAAATGCCTCTTTCTTTTGCAGTTCCCTGACTTTGTAAGAAAAAAATCTTTTATTTGGGGCTCACAGATATTGGGAACTTTTATGATCACTATGTTTTACTTAACCCTTTAAACGATTTGGGGCTATATATAGGATTCAGTGTCAGGTAAAAATATTGCTTCGGGTACATCAACCAGAGACCTAATCCCTACCAGATTTAACTTTATTAGTAAACTAGTACTCTGTTTGGCGGGAAACGATATTATTGTTGTGAAAGTAATAAAGTAATAAAACATTTAAAACAAGTTCCATTTTCAAAATGGATTTTTACCTCTATCTGGACAGCTGCTTTTGCATAAGTTTTGGCCAAACCTTTGACAAAATTACAGCCAACTTAAGACATTCTCATGTGCTATTCCATGGGAAACGGACTGACTCCTTGTCGTACGTGCGACAAGTAGTCGGAGATTATTGGCAAAAATGGCATTCTCTAAGACAAGGAATGACTCCTTGTCACACGTGCGACAAGTAGTCGGGATGCACAGACTGACTACTTGCCGCACGTGCGACACAGTCGGGGGTTAATGGTGAAAGTGGCACTTTCTCGGGTATTCTCCTCGGCATGTATTTCAAAGGAAACAGACATATTTCATGAAAATGATGACTAAACATGGAATTTAAAAATCCATTTTGAGATTGGAGCTTGTTTTAAGGTAATGTGTCAGTAAGTGATCTCTACTACACTATTCGAAAGCTATTGTCTTTTGAAGAAATCCACCTCTTGGGAAAGTAGACGTACCGTAGGCCTATATTGCATAATTGTCTGTCTTAAAATAGGCACTTTGTCCGACACTGTGAAATAAAAGCCTTATTGGAATGTGATGCAACTCACTCATCAGAGATGAGTTGACGGTAATAGTATTAGTAGTCAGGGACGTCGGGTCGCAGTCCGATGGTAGGTGAACCATATACCCGCAGCACATTGCCGAGTTGGATCCGAGGTAGTACTTCCATGGTTAGATATATTCAGAAGTCTATCTAGTCAGGCATGGGGAGGGCACATTGAGCCGCCGTCTGATTTTGCAAATACTTCTTTATTGGCCAATTCATTAACAGATGAGTTGCAATTAGGTCACTCACAGCTGTATACTACGTACAGTGCCCGCACGGCCTTCTGGCCTTTCTTAACTGCGACGACCCTCCCTTTCCCCCGACTTCAGACCGAATTTACGATGAGTCGACGAAGACTGTCGGATCGCAATCGGGACAGACGGTCAGGTAGGAAGAGAACAAAATTTGGCACACACTTAACCCACCACGTCTGACATGCGACTGGTTTCACTGTCGCGTAGGAGTCGGGTCGGTGCAGTATGCGCTGGATTTCCACTTTCTAAAGTCATGAATTTGGGAGCGTTCTCGCTTGCTGTAAACTTCAAAGTGCGTACATTTTGTATTCCGATAATTGAGAAAAAAGTTAGCGTTTCCGACTCCTGTTGTAGATTCAGTGTTTAAAAACATTACCAAATGGTCTTTAAAATTATGTTTTTCGGCCACCTTTGTGCGCATCCTTCATCTGCACTACTTGCCCAATTATAAAATTCAAGAAGGACGGAACATGCCTTAGATTATTGCGAATTCCCGTGCAACCTTTATAATCCTAGTTGCCAACCCTCAAACCTACTGCGTCATAAAAAAAATCGATTGGTCGTTAGTCAATAATGGCTGTTGTGAAAAAAACCAAGGACAAGCTGCAATTTTTAAGGTTTATTTAGGGCGTATTCAGTGTTATTTGTACAGATATAATTGCTATGTAAACTGAAGGCAACAAAACAAGATGTCTGTAAAGTGTTATTTTCGGCGCGCTTCTCTCGCAATCATCTTCTACTCGTATTGTCTTTTCATGACTTCACATCGAACAAAATATAATTATTGAAAAACTCCACAGAAACTGTACCACCCTCCCCACCGGCATCAATCCCGATGCATCTTAAAAATAGACTAGTGTTTAGTCCGAATTGAGCTATTTTGAAAAGATAGAGACAGACTGAGATTTCCTAAGTCTGTTTAGTCTGTTTTGTGTTTAATGCCATTTACAGACAGTTAATTCTTCATTCTTGTGCATATAATTGTGTAAATGTTCAAGAACTTCAGGGGGATTGGCCCCTGATCCCCCACTACTGACACTACTGAAATGGGCCCTAAAAAGAGCAACTGTGCCCACATTGGAGAGGATCTTATGCTCCTACCATAGAAAAATAACATTTGGGGGGCAGAAAATTTTTTGTCCGAATCTCAAATTTCGTTGCAGTTCAGGAGCATAAAATAGACCACCGAAGTACTAGATGCGCGCGAAGACCACAATTTTCGCACATTTTTCGGGCATTCGATGAAAAATTCGGAAATTCAGTAGAAAGTTCGGGCAATCTTTTCACTTTCACTTCATCTCTGCCGGAATTTCATCTATTCTGTGCCAGAATTTCTGTCGTTTCCTACCCGAATTTTCGACCTCAGAAATTTGGGGGCATTTTTCCCCTGCCCCCGCCTTGTACCCCTATGCTTTACAGTTCTTTTTGAAGAAATAGGATTCAAGACGATTTTAAACACATATTTCATCTTCGCTTATCATGACTACCGAACATAGGCTTCTCCCACGTGACATTTGTGGTTACCTTCATAGCAGGTGCCGAATATGTACTCTTTTGACGTACATACTCTGGTATTGCGAGTGCAGTCACGTGTGGCTGCAGGAGCAATACACGTCCGCCGGGCGGGCAAGATTTGTGGTCGCTTAGCCGCGTCTTAAAACAACTGCCCCTCAAGGTCTGAATTATTATGACTAGCACATTTAGAGCACTGCTGGGAACCCAATTGTGATCACCAAAATGAATCTGGCATTATTCATACACTGATATACAAATCAGTTGGTATGCACTTCATGGTTCATATACAAAATATCTTCCAGAAATTTATCATAAACTTAGGCTATGCTTACTCACCGTTCTTAACTAGACAGGAACTACATAAAGGTGTCGTTCTGGTGAGGGGTTTGCTGTTGTGCTTCTCTGGGAGTTGCAATCAGTCGGAAGATACTGATGATAAGAAGAACATTGGGGTAAGGTTACGGTCAGGGTTAGCGCCTGCGAAAAATCTGATAGTTTGTGAAGGATTTGCGAAAATTCTGATAGTTTGAGGAACATTTGTAATAGAAAATGATTACAATAGATCCATCACTCTATCGAAAACACACCTCACCCTACCCCTGCAGAAATCTATAGCTTAAAAGCCTTTTGGGATCATTTTAAAAATTTTAAGAAATTTTCCGATGGGGGCACGCCCCCCCCTCATGCCCCCGTGCCGGCGCCACTGAATTCATGCCATAGGCCGACCTATTTTAGTACATAAAAAAAATCCCACAGTCAGGAAATTTGGAATGCATATGACTCAAAATCGTTTTATTCTCATGAGAATTAGAATGAAGTCACAATGTGGAGATTACCTGTGTTGCAAGGGAGATAAATAAGTATACAAGCCATGGTACACTGCCTGCTAATGAATTCACCCAATTATTAATAGAATAATTATAACTCATGAATGGAACGAAATTGGAATGCATGATACGGATCCATTTAGACGCATATAGTTCGTCACAGTTCATGTTTATTCATGTGCTTATGGAATCTCGGTTTTAAAAGATCGCATTATAACTACATAACCCTAAATGTATCAGCCTTTCAGCAATTTATAAAATGTCAGATTCGTCTTTCTTGAAATTTTATATGGATTTGACATAAAGACTACTGATGCTTGATAACTGGCTTCATTATTAAGGCCCGGTCACACTACAGCGATTTCAAATTCGGATTTGGATCCGATTTTTTTAGAAAAAATCGGAGTAGTGGATTTCCTATAAGGACGGTCACACTACAGCGAATTCGAATCGGAACACGATCCGATTTTAAATCGGTCCGATAAATCGTTATCGGAGGGTAAGTCACACTAGCACGATTTGGGCAGCGATAAATAACAGCGCGTCTCGACTTGCTTATGACGTCATCCGGGACTTAGATTTGGCGGGAGAACGGCATTTTACATGCAAAGAGGTTGTCTACAACAACTCAGGCTCGTAGATCTGTGAACCAAGTACCAATAGATTTTTCGTGTAAGGAGAACTTACGAACAGGAGTAAGTAACCTTTCTTACTCCTGTAACTTTAAGTTGTTGCTGTTGAAGGTATTCGATGCTGAAAAGTACAGTTTTCATCGATTCTCTTGGGGGTAACCATGCTGTAATCGAAGTTTCTGCACATTAGTTATTGGGATACTTATACAAATGGTATTGCAATGGCTCTGAAAAATATCTGACGTTAGCCACGACCA
>WURT03183990.1:0-10179 GCA_009936505.3 Holothuria glaberrima | reverse complement strand
TCAAGTACTGCTTATAAAGTTTGGTTTTACGTTTAATAGATATCAAAATCCCTGAGGTAATCCAAACTTGTTTTTTCCTTTAATCTGTTAATTGATCGTCTGTGACGAAACCTGTAACTGAACTATAATTGAGTGCTTCTTGATATCAGAATAGTTCATGCAGTTATCACTGTGGTCAAAAGCTGTTTCTCACACCCTACCTTTCTTTTGTGTGAGTGGGGTACCAATAGCTACTGCTGTTGTATATACAAGGAACACTGAAATACATTTTTATGTGGGATATTTTTTACTGTTAATTTTGTCTTCGTAATCTCTGCTTCAACCAGGGAGTTGCTATTTGACAATTCCCTGCTTAAACTGATCTGTACATTCATAGGTTAACTCAGGGAGTTGCTATTTCAAATAGCAACTCCCTGGTTAACTTAAGAAAGTAACCGTTGGCCATTTTTTTTTTTTTTGGAGACCAGTTCTTTAGGCGATGTAGTGACGATATCATGTGGGTCAGTGAGAACCAGCCTCAATTTTACGAGGGCTTTGGGGCTCAACCCCCCCCCCCCAAAAAAGAAAAAATCCGAGGTTGTGCATATTATCTTCATGCTATATTTGCGTGTATTGAGAAAAACAAAATTGCCCAATATATTTGTGCACATCTTGGTCCAGATGGTCTCAAATGTGTCATAGAAGAGAGGCATGTGATCACGTTTCTTGTGTCCCACGTCCACGTACGTATACGGTACACCGTTGTTTTGACTGCATGTAGTACGACAGTCACTGTATAACGGTACGTAGGCACAGCTGCGTACAGGCGCCTACTAGCTTACCCAGCTGCATTCGTACCTTCGACAGTTCGACGCCAGTCCCTACATGGATGAGTTTGTCATGGGAAACTGTAGTCTGAGTCTCGAAATCACATAGATTCGTGATTTCATAACATGGAAATTCGGTTCAGATAAGTGACATCTATGATAGTATGTACATACATGTAAATAAAGTTAACGGATTAATCATCTTTTGGAAGTTAAAAAAGAGTCATTTCGTCGCTGATCTCGTCAAGTTATACTGGTAGTCATTTTTAGTCAAATCTACTGGCCGAATATTTCTTTCATCAATGTGAACAGGTCCGGTTGCTCGTATCTCTCAGTAACGTTAGCTACATTTTTCCGGATTAAAAATATATCCCTGTACAGTGGCGTACGCAGAGGGGGGGGCATTGGGCCATGGCCGTCCCTCCCGGATGCCAATTTTTCTTTTTTTAGATCCTAAAAATACGTAGGTTTTTAACACAAACTTGCCTCCATAGGTAGCATACCGTATGTGGCACCAGATTTCATGTAAGGACACCTAATTTTTCAAAAATTTCCAAAGGGGAGGGATTGTCTGCCCATGGCTGCCTCACCGATGCCAATTTTTTAAGTTCCTAAAAATACACAAATTTTGTAACACAAATTGTACTTCAAAAGGTAGCATATGTGGCACTAGATTGCATGTAAGGACACCTAATTTTTCAAAAATTTTCAAAGGGGAGGGGGAAACCCCTCCCCTCAGACCCCGCAACCAGGCCCACGATCACACAACATACTGGATGCCGTCCCCGGCCCCCCTTGAGGGAACTCCTGTATACGCCACTGTGCCTGTATATACTTTACACATATGTTATGGTGCCGTTTTTATTATCATTGTTTTCAGCGTGGCGTTGCCGATTTATATATTTGAGAGAAAATTTTATTCTTCCGTTTCAAGCCCCCCCCCTTAGCCCCCCCCCCCCAATCTCGGTCTAGAACCGCGCCTGGTGAGAACGAAGAGGGGAACTGACAATTCCATCAACAACCAACTTTAAACAGGTAGACCCGTTTCTGGTTTGTCAATTACATGAGCCACGGGGCCAATCAAAGAGCGACGTTATTGTTTCAAATAATCCTGAAAGCTGTTGCAAATATTCAAGTTTGCGTACACAATAGCGCGGTTAAAGATTACTTCGTTTCTAGATTATTTCAGTTACAACGGACTTAACATTCTCTGATTTCTCATTAAGGGTTTTTATAACACAACAATTTTTAAACAAGAGGGCAGAGAACCCCGTCCCTTTATGCCTCAGGTTCTTTCTCTTCATACCCCTGACTAGGCCTGGGATCACAAGTAGAGCGACAAACCTTTCCTTTTTCATAGTTGTATCACATTTCCTCACCCGTCGCAGAAGCCCTGAAATGTAAAGTCCGAACGCCCCGAGGCAGGAAGGCGGAATGACAAACTACTCCCAAATGGAGTTACAACACGGGGTAGCACTAGCACCAAAGGTTAATAAACCTCACAGCCTTTAGACCCTCAGTATCATTGATCAGTCATACGTAGTTCCATTCTGGACTGGCTTTTACCAGAAAGGCCGACAAGCGATCTTCCGATAAACTGTATTTTGTCATCAGGAGAGGGATAAAGGTCAAAGTTAAAACCACAGCAAATAAAGAGATAATAAACGGAGGAAAATATGTGTAAATTTTATTTTACAGTAATTCTCAACAGAATTGTTACGTAAACAAGAATGTAATCCATACATGAAAAGTGAGGTACACAGTTTACAACTACAACAACGTTAAAGCTTAGTGCATGGGATGTAGCTTAGCTTGCCAAATGAAGTTGCTTCTAGGCCTGCCTAGTCGCGTCAGGTCCTTAGTTTGTTCGCATTCAAGTTGCACAACTAAACGTAAGGCACATGTTAAAAATTTGCATAAATTAGAGCTTTAGTGGTATTTCTCGTGAAGACATGTTTTTAATATTTTCGTGCCTTAAAGAGGTAACCTTCCTTTGCGGGCTCAAATTATTGTAAAGTAGAGATCATAACAATACATTGTACCACCACATTATAACTTCATTTAACAAATTTACTGACCATGATACCTTATTTACTAACATAAATGCCTTTTGAATGCCCATTGTACTTCAATTAGCAAGAAAATAGCATAAATACGAGGGAAGAGGACCCCGAGATGTGGAATATAATTTCCCTTGGACTGGATGTTACTAGCTAAGTTGGAACACGAAAAACTAGGTTCGTTTCTACTAGTTTTATTCACTCACAAACCTATTTGTGAATTGAAAATTGACTTATCTCCACCTCCCCTTTGAAATAAATCAGCGCAGTTTAGATAACGCCAATCACAGCGCCCCACCCATAAAAGTGAAATCAGTGTCTGAGGAAGAGTTGTTGTAAGACGGTGTCAACTCATAAAAAGACATGTATCTTCCTCACATTCTTGCTCATGGCCAATCGTTTGTCTGCTATTAAAAGAGAAAAAGGCATGTGACGAGACAAATAATTTACAATGCAAAAGCTTATGTCAGACGTTGAGCAAAGAAACATGTATTTCTTCCAAAGGGAGCTTGAAGTTTAAATCTATAACCACCATAGGCGGTGATCCAGGGGACGGGGGTAATTTCTCTCCGTGGAATAAGATGAGGAATAATGTACATTATATCCTCCTATGAAAATTTTACCTTTTTCTAGACTTTGTGCAATAGGCCTTTTTACATTTTCAGGAAATACTTCTCAAAGTTGTCATAGTATCAAAAGCCTAAAAAGGGTCATTTCCGGTGATCTTATGGGTATTTTCGGAAAAATTTTCTTCAAACGATCCCCGCCAACTGATGATGGCTCTCCGCTTAGATAGAACCACTGACTACATCCCACCCCTCCCTACTTTCAAAGTCGCATCGCGACTCATGATGGTGACAACTTTTCGATAACTATACAAATATATCGTTTCTATTATCGTCACTGTGTGGGTCGCTGTAACACCAAATCCTCACGTTTTGCTTTGTAAGGTGTCGCATTTCTGTCTCGAGACATGGATATCATGCCTGATATCATGACATAAGGTTAGGGTTTAAAAGGTGACATGAAATGGTTAGGTTACAAAGTCTCGAGACTTCGTATTATGCATGATATCATGTGAGGATTGGGTGGCTGTAAAGTGTCATTAATTCATGAACATTTATAATAAAATTGATTAATGTCAAAAGATACGTCACACGTAGGCACCTGACTGGTCCAACGAAAATATCGTTGCTATAGCAGGGAAATCTCATGGTTGACTTCACTGGTAACCGATATTTACGGGATATCGGTATACTTATATTTATGGTTGTTTATCATGTAAGTTTCCGCCAGCGGCTCAGGAGTCCTGCTTGCAGTGTCAAGCCAGCCTCATAACATAAAACGCAGTATAACTATAGATGAGGTTTTACGGCTCAGTTTCTAACCAATAGGTTTAAGTCAGGCCGGCCACGGCCTTTTTCCAGTTGTGGCTCACCGGCTTATTTTCCCTACTCAATTGCTTATGCTGAGCACCAAGCACAATGGCAGTAGGTTCCATTTATAAAGCCTTTGGTATGACCCGGCCAGGATTCGACCCCCATCCTTCCGGCTGCAAGTCGGATGCTCTAACCACTTGACCATACAGTATAACTATAGCGCAGCCATGTAAAAACGTTCTACATTCATTACCACTGTCAGTAATAGAACTTGAGCTTAAGAAATGTAATTATAATTTAAAGCAATTAAAATGTAAGGAAAATATGCCGATACATTCTATGAATTACTGTCCGAAGGTTACCATCGTAAATGTGTAACCAGGGAATTACTAATGGTGCCAGTGCAACATCATAGAGTGAAAATCTTTCTGGGAATAGGGGCGGGAGTAAAAGACCCACATTTAGATTTGAAAGAAAAAACGGGAAAGTTGCTAATTTAAACATGTCCCTCCCCTTGGTACAGATATCTCTCCCAATGCTGAAATACGGAAGCAAGAAACGAAAGGAAGCAAACTCGATTGTAGCAATCTCGTTTAATATTCTTGATCAGCCCCCAACCTCCCTTTGAGAGACACATTTTCTCATGCGAATACTTAAAACCAGAATTAAATTTGGTGATTTTAGATCCATCGTGAGTCGAACCAAAAAATAACATCCGTTAGCCACTTGCAAAGTTTTGAAAAATCCCATCAAAAAATATTTCTTGATATCATTAATGTTATGAATATGAAGATTAATATATATATATATATACATATAAATATATATTATTAAGGAGACAAGTCGTGTATATATATATATATATATATACCAACATGATCTATTGTTACTGCAACGTGACTGCTAACTGTCACTATAAACGTGTACTCCTCTACTGTATCGATGAAGCAAATTATACGGAAGGGCATTTCACAATCGTTATGGATTTCCAATTTGTAGTTTAATATTCTGAAAAAATACCCTCTTCAAAATCTTTCTTCCGATTAGCTAGTTCCTGATCAGTCTTTTGGATGTATTGTTTTTGACTAGTGTTGTCACATTTGGTTTACGAATTCCGCTCAGATTTTTATTTGGAGGCCTAGGCTGACACCTTCACGGATTAATCTATAAAACATTCATATTAAATTGAATGAACTCTTTTCAAGACTTTTTGATATAGAGCCTATTAGCAGCAAAATAAAAACTGTCTTTCAAGCTTCAAATAATGTTGCTACCTCGAGTGATGTAGTTGCAGGTTCGTATAGGGGGAGGAGGTAGCCAAAAAGAGTAGGGAAGGAGGGCGGTAGATCGAAATATCAGTTTTTTAATGAGACAGAAACTGAGCAGTAGGTTTGTTTGGATGTGATGCATGGCCGGCCGTAACTATAAATAAGGAAAATACATACGACAAAATGCTTTGGCATTATTCGAAATCATTATAAAACTTAATTATTTTTTATGGAAGAATTTCCTTGCCATTTTAAAATGTAGACCTTATTGGAAAGCAACACAGCATATGTGCAATTGTTAAGAATCAACATTATCAGACTGAAGTCACGATTCATAAAACAAATTACAAGCAAATTACAACATGATTTTCTTCTTATCCTTGAAATACTTTAAATGAGGAAAGTCCGTTCTCATCATTACTTGTCAGGTGAGCGTCACCGAGAAGAAAACCTGCCTTACTTAAGCAGCAAATTGTTCAAGAATCATATCATGGGCAGTTTCCCTATTTTCTAAATATTTCGTTCTTTATTTTTACCTTGCTTTCTTGATATAAACTCTTTTTCATTACCCCAACACTGTATCCATGCTTCAGCTTCCTAAAGTAAAAATTTTGTGACCTCGAATCAAGGCTTTTTGTTTTGTGGTAAGAACATCTAAGTTACAGCAAGACAACCGAAGATCTCGCAAAATGAACTTTTCAAACGAGGGTTAAAGTGAAATATATTGTGTTTAAAATGCACCAACATGGTACACAAAGAAAATACTATTAAACCATTCAGTCTCACCAATAAACTCCAACAATAACTTTATCTCCTCAAAGTATGATGTATTACAAGAGTAACGGATGTTGCATCATTTGAATGATTGAAAGTTTGGTTGAAAAAATTACTTTTGTAACCAAATTGCTTCCTGTGAGAGCATGAGTTCTTGAAAAGAAAGTTACCTTAATGCCTTGTTTTGAATTGTCTATCATTCTGTATCTAGTAACGTTGGTTTAAAAATAAAAAAATTTTCTGTTAAACAAACGTAATATTTCCCTTTAAGGTCTGAACGCGTTGCAGGCTTTCTACACGAGGTACCGAAGAGGTCAAGGGTGTGAAATATTTTCCCGGGGGGATGCTTTAAAACGTATTAAGGCAAAAGTCATTTTTGTTCTTCAAAATCATCTTGTCGCCGGATACTGTTCAGGTGCGCCCCTCTGGATTTGAAAAAGAACAGATGCTAAATAACATATTAGCCAAAATACTTGTTTTCAATGTGAATAGTTTAAATTACTTTTTCTGAAAGTTTTGAAGCAGAATAACATAAATGGAAAGTCCTGTGGGCTATAACACTTTTCATGCAAAAATTTGAAAGTGTACCCAGGGAAGGTACGACCCGTAAGGACATAAAAATGAATGGAACAACCTCACAGTATTCAGACGTGTACATGAAAGTACATAATGAGTGGCTCTGAAGAAACGCAAACTCACGCAATCATTTTGGAACACACACAGCCGTTAGCCATTGACTTTACATTTCAGAGAAAGTATGAATTTGATGAAGGATTTGAAGGAAATATCGCACAGAAGGCAATGCTGTGAAGAGTGTATAAAACAAAGCGTATCAAAAACTAAGGAAGATGCATTGCAAAATGAAATTAAAACTGTAACTAATCTTAGACCATCATCATTGTATTTCGCATCCTCGCTTCTTGTGGATACAGCTGTCCTCAAATACATCATCGTCTTCGTCATCTTTTTTGCTCCTCCCCCTCAAAGCATTGTCTCTAACTTGCAAGAGGTCACTGCGCAGACTCGGTCTTCGAGCATTAGGTGATATGACACCACAAGCATCACTGATACGTTTCCTTAGAACAATGCCCTTTTGTGCCATTTTCGGTGACGTATTAGGTGACGTCGAGCCACTCATACTTTTGTGCATAGCTGGAGTCATTTCGTTGGGTAAGCGCGCATGCTCGAACAAAATTCGAAACATCTCAACGATTTGGATGTTTTCCTTGGCTGACACTTCTATGAAAGAGCACCTCTTACCAACAGAAATCATTCGTTTTGCTTTCTCTAAGTCTACCTCGCGTTGATTTGCGCAATCGCATTTATTTCCGACAATCACCATGGGAACGGACTTTATTCTAGCTGTTCGTTTTGTTTCGATGATCAGCTGTCTCAAACGCAGAGCTTCCTGGAAAGATTCTCGGCTGTCAATACTGTAGACGAGGAGAAATACATCCCCTGAAATGTAAGAAAAAAAGAAAATATTAATCAATTTCGAAATAAGAAATATTTAGAAATAAGTTTGGAATTGGATGGTTCAGCCATATCAAATAAAACGAAGGGAAATGACAGTTTAGTTATTTGTTGTCCTTATCAAAGAAGCAAAAAGCGCAATGACGAATCAACGTATATGCAGGTGTTGTACATCAGCACAACAACACCCGCAAAGCCTCCTCGACTCTCAGGCAAAGAGCCAATGGGCATCACCAAACATCACTCCCGAAAGAGTTCTGCTCTCCAAATGAGCTACGTCCCCGAAAGGACAACATACGTCCCCGATATAACAACAAATTTGACTGACCAACCTCTCAACCCTCAGACCTCTACATCAAGGGTCTGTCATGCATAGTCCCGTTCTTGACCGGCTGAAAAGAACAGATACTACACATGATCTTAGCCAAAAGGCCGAGAAGCGATCAACAACACCAGTAGGAACTGTCTAGAATCACTAACTTCAGTCCGCAGGCGCAATGTCCACTCCCTTTGCACCCAATAATAGTTGAGGACGCCATCACCACTATCTAAATTCGTACTTTTTACATTTCCCTAACTTTGAAAAAAAAAAATATTTTTCAAATAGAAAGTTATTTGATGAAATTTATGAATATATCAATTTCTATTTGACCTAATAGTATTGAAGGTAACCTTGGAAGACTATTTCCAACACATTTAAACCTTGAAAGGTTGTCTAACGATAGGGCGACAATTTCAGTTTTGGGCGGAATAATTTTGACCCAGGGGGGAATCCAGTAAGGACGTTAATCAATTGTCATGATCCGACGCAGGAATTTCTCTGAGGAAATGTGATAAAAACAAGAAAACAGTTATAAAAATCGATATAATCTATTTGGCCTTCATCGCCTGGTCATTTTCTGTAGTATATCTGTAGGCGTCTCAAACTCACAGTGGCACTGCCGCCGGTTTAATAATTCTGCACGGTTTGTATTTCGAATGTCGATATAGTACAAGTGCTATATTTGAAGATTTGAAAATGAGCAAATAGATAGACAGAAAAATGTTATTAACTGTCGCTGTTGTATTTGCAGGATAGTCGCGTTTTAGACAGAATTCAGCGTTGGATACGCCGAAGTGTCAACTGTCGGCTATTTGTGTTGCGCACACTTAAAGATTGTTAAAGTCACATTGAGAAATTTCAAGTAAACAGTGATGAAGGAAAAAACAATGGAGTGGGAGAAAAAATTTAAAAAAAAAATAATTTATTCCATTCGATTCTAAAAAAAAAACATATGTGTATCTTATAATATTTTACTTTGTATTGTAATTGACTCGTTAAGATCATTTAGACGAGAATACTGATATTTCAACAGAATCATGTATATGTAACACCAATCATTCGGAAAGGGAACACATATCCAACACTCGGCTCAGTATGTGGCTTATCATCTCATGAAATTAGATTAAGTAACATAAATGATTAGTTGAAGGAATGATTCCCAATCTTTATTCGTCCCGTCTACAAAATATTATTGTTAAACTCTTAAAAGTGAGAAGCTATCATTTTCTTAGATAAATGTAGAAGTTTACTGACCAAATGGGATTATTGTCATACAAAGATGCAGCGTAACTCCTTCAACTGTATGACAGGAGTTTCAAGAGAGGTTGAAGTAATCACGGCCATCACCCGTAAGAAAATAGGTTGAACTTTTTATGTTGAAACGGATTAACACACAAGGCCTTGAGAATCAATGAGACCTACGGTAGACAAAGACGAATTAAGAAAAGCATAATTCAAAACTCCTATACATCAAAAGTTGCTCCCCATGGATCGAGACATTAATACCAAAAGGAAGTGTGAAATTGGTGTACGAAGGCACGAACAGCTCGGTAACATCTCTGTTGGTGAATGCATCTGTCTCTGTGTGTATTGACTTCTATTTCTGTTTCTCGTCGGTAAAACATACGTTGTTTAAAATCTGTTAAACTTTTCAGTATTTTTTAAGTCATAAGAAATTTCAGTATTTTCTTTCACCCAATGCATCTATGGGGGGGGGGGTCAATTTGAGAAAGAAAGTTCTAGATACAATCATCTTTAAAAATTAGAATTACTACAAAATCAGTTCCTTTGTAATCCTTCTGGAGATCTAAAACACTTTGGAAGCTTATACAAGGTTCTAAAACTGTAAAAGTGTAGTCAGTTCACGTCTACACGAAGCTCGAGTTTTTTCATTCCTTGAACTGCGTAGCAGGATTGGAGTTTTTGTTGAACTCCACAGTAGCGCCTCGTAACAGTATATATATACATATATATATACATATATATACATATATATATAATATATATATATGTATATATATAAGTGTGCCCACAATTTGGCGGGGTTTAAACCAACGAACAAGCAACGCCAACAATTCCACATTGACTCATTGCACA
>WURT03183979.1:0-10179 GCA_009936505.3 Holothuria glaberrima | reverse complement strand
TTTTTTTATTTTTTTCTTAATCGTGTATCTACATGAACAAGTTTTCATTGCACGTCCGTCACAAGAAATGTTGTTTTTTCTTCTTGAAGAGAGAGAGAAAATATTCTTCTTTTAAATTATTGAATATCAACAATTAGGAGTCTAGTGGGAACAGTTGTCCAGTAAAATAATTATGAAACAGCTGATAGTTATGCTTGAAATCCTGTGACAGACGTACAAAAAGTCTGTACGTCCGTCACAGGCTGAAAACTTGGGGCCTGTAATGAACATGAAGTATTAGCTTTGGTGAGTTTGCATGGGAAGAGAATGGTGGGAGGAAGGAGTGTAGTAGAGTTTCAAGTCTTAAGTGTCATTGGAACCATTTAGCTTAAATTAAATGTTTGCAATGCATGTTGATTTGTCCAGTAATACCTTTGGAGAGTTCCCTACAATGCAGTTTAACCTCTAATCTACTGTGCACATGATGTTTTTGAAATAACAAATCCATGTTATGCATACTATTTTATACAGAATGCAGACGGATGGTGCTGAAGGGAGCAGAGGGGTGGCGCTGGGGAATAAAAACAGGAGTGCGAAAATTCTTATACCACAAAGCGCGAACATTTTTACATCTTTTTGTCAGGAATTGTGTCCCCGTGTCGGGTACTGTATGACAGCCCTCTCCTCCCGTCTGGCAAAGAATAGCTCACCACCCCTGAATACAGATTGCTTGTGTTCTTTTCTCATTAAAACTTGTCAAAAACTGTAAACTTGTATTAGCACAAACTGCTGGTTCTGATAAAATAATCTGATTGTGTACGTCTGACACAAAAGTTTGTACGTCCGTCACATTTTTTAACAGGACCCCTTTAAACTTTACTTTTTCTTCTTAAATTAAAACTTGTGTATACTAATTACCAATTACATGTTCCAACTTCACAAAAACTGTAAATGTTAGCAATAACTGCTTGTTTTAATCAAATAGTCTGATGGTGTACGTTCGTTCACAAAAAGTTTGTACGTCCGTCACATTCTTTAATAGGACCCCTTTAAACTTTACTTTTTGTTTTTAAATTGAAACTTGTTTATATTAATTGCAAATTATATGTTCTTCAATTATTTTATATTAACCTTTGATACTAAGGTCCCACGTCAGACAAAATTACCGGTAAAGTTACAAAGTACCAAAAACTGATTTTCTCTTCGTACGTCCATCACAGGTGGTTTTTGTCCCTAACCAGGATGAAGACAAAGCCTACTTAACTCCATACTGTACAAGTAATAACTAATTGCAAGTGTTAATGCATAACATATATGAAGACATTCATAGCTGCAAAAACTTTTTATTAAGAACTCAAAATGTCGTCCAAAGTGTACGTCCGTCACTGTGGAAATGCCCATATGAAAGATAAAAAATTTTATTACATGTCATCGAAACCCCACACAAAAACTCCATTCCTAACTCAAGATAACCCTTTCTAAAGACTGGTTACCTTTTAACAAGAAATACCTCCAAGTTTTCTAAGCTTTTTAAGTAGGCCGGGGTTCGAATGTAAAAAGTTTGGTTCTTATGACCAAGTTAGACGGGTTCCTGTTGTCAGGCTCATTCTACAATAATATGGCAGCAACTTCATCAGTAGCGAACCGTCATGCGCGGTTGTGGGTTGAATTCAAAGCCTTATAGAGCCAAAATAAAGTATCACAAAAATTAACCTCTGTGCGGTTATGTCCCCAAATTTTTCATAAGCCTCAAATTAACAATTTTGAAATGTATTGGTTTGGTAGTGTTCTGATAATTCACCCCTACTATGGGCATGGATGGGTAGAGGGGGTTTTGTTAGAATTTATGGCAGGTTTGGGAGCAATTTGAAATTGCAAAACTCTGGATGCTACACTGGGGTTAAGTCAGCGCTAGCCAACCGAGGGGTGGCGCTATTTAGTCTCTCTTGTGAACACTACAAGGATGTCATGACAAAATTTTGAGCTTTTAGATTAAGCGTAAAATCCACATCCTGCCCAAGCTGTATGTACGTTTACTCCACAGAGTGCGTACAATCCTTTCCTGGGCAAATAGCCATGCGTCCCCAAAACTCACTGGCCTAATTAACAGTGCATCCAGGCGTCCTGCGTCATTTTCGCATGTATTTCACCCGAGGTTTCGGGTTATCGTGAGCCCTGAATAGGATAGACTACTACACTAATCCATAATTGGGGTAATTGCATTTTCCCTTAAATGTTCAATTTATACCTGATCTGTAACCTGTGTGAAAGTAGAACATACAAATACCAAAGTTGATTTAGGACCATAAAAATGAATCTAAAACACTCAATAGTAGTATACACCAAAGGTCAGTTTTCAAAAAACAGAATGTAGGATATAGCTCTTTATAAGGATTTGTACATGCGGTTGCTACAGCACAGAAATTTTCATACACCTCTACTGTATGTATATAGTGCAATTAAATATGCACAATGTATGAAATTCCCATAGCCTATTGTCATAGCCTGTTATACTGTGAGAATTGTTATAGGCCGCCTGTACTCATACGGTAACATCTGAGACAGCATTAAACCAACCTAAATTACTAACATCAGTAAGAAAACATGCACTGTACAGTACGACAAATGGTCCTGCAGGTTATTAATGAGGGTAAATTTTGTCATACCACTAGAAAGCAGAGTTGTTTTCTTTTACTCCAAAATTGACAATTTCAGTGGGGTAGTAAAAAAAGAAAAGGCACTATTGAAACCAGTAGAAACATGGCAAGCACTGTATTTGCTTTCTTGGGTTGATGGTAGAACCTTGTAAGAAAATTAGAACAGGAAAAGTAAAATAATCTCCTGATGCTGTAAGTACTGCACGTAAAAAAAGTTTCGGAAACATTGTGCAAATTTCAAAACGGTCAACTTTTGGGTTGTAGACATTCAAAGTACTGAACCACTGTTAAGGTGTAAAGGAATCTTGTCTACATTTTTACTTTTCATATTAAAATGAAATAGAGATGTTGCTTTACCAAGTGCAACAAACATTCCTCTGACTTGGGGAAGTTGTTCTGTTTTACCTCAACTATCCCCGTTTTTTTTACTTCAACTGACTACAGGATAACATAACATTGTCTGCTGTATAATGAAGAAGCAAAAAGTTACACACTTTTTTCCTATTGGGAAGGAAATAATCATATTTTGTGACGGACTCAATGTGAATTAAGTGGAAACACACTGCAGCAGAAAATTTTGTAGCTGTAGTTTTGACTGAGCTAGTGTGCAGTACCAAATATACAGTCAATGGGTATGTTCTACAATATGCGAACTCCGGTGAATTTTCACGCCGCTAAGAAATGCACACGGGCATGCCCAGGCACATACCACTTTACTTCACAGCCCTTGTCCAGCAAAGCCTTTTTCTCACTTTAGCACTAATTTCTGGCTGATTAAGATTTCACACAAAAATATGCGAGGCCTATAATTTTATGTACATTTGATTCACTCAGTTTATTTTATTTTCAACAAATTATTTATGAGTGGATAAAGTGTCGTTCTCAAATAAACCTTAGGTTTGGAAATATTTCTCAACACGTATTGAATAGCCTAAGTACTGTAGGCTTACTGTAGGCTACGGTAGGTATCAAGAGTCCCCTCTGTCTATTCTGACAAAAATACGGTGAAAAATATGGTGAAATAGTACTCACTAGGATGAAAACCTTGACTTAAGGCCTAGGGCCTAGTTCTTCGTAGTCCTTGAATAGCGCTCATACTAAATGCAGCCTGGCTCACTCGCCTCGCCCGTCCTAACTAAACGTAGCCCGGCTATCCATACACATACAAATCAACAGATTATAATTGTTCAAGTTGAGTTAGCAAACGTAGTATTAGCTAAATTGGTATAAATCACACTACGTAGGTCAAATATTATTCAAATTCATCCAAACAAACGCCAATTACTGGATTCTTTGAGTTAAAGCCTAGTCTACACGATGTTCGAGACTGGTGGGGCTGAACCTTGTTTCGGACCGCCGTCCTGGGGGAGAAGTCAAGGGGAGGGGTGTCCGAGTCTCTTTTGGAAATTGTTTGGATATTTGAGGGTCCTTAGATGCAATTAGGTGCATCATTTTGGACAAATTTTAAGACTAGTCACGGTAAATTACTGCAAGTTTTTGACATTTCTTACGGAAGAGATAAATAAGGGTTTTTCGTCCTTGGAAAGTGGGAGCCCAGGTCCGCAAATTTCGCTGGCCGTCGCTCCCGCCCCCTGCTTCCTACGCCGTTGCCTGCAACTCAGGCTTATCTTTGAAGGCTGACTCTAACTCCACTTGAAACATACCCCCTACTCTTTCTATAATTTCTCCTGTTCAAAAATTGAAAACAAAATCGTACTGGGGTTCTAAAACAACATTGAAACTGAGGTACTTTTCTGTCACTTCCTTAGGTAGTCAAGTCTACGTTCATTTACGATGCTTCCATAATGTACATTCATGTATAGCCGGGCTAAGTTTAGATACTGTATATATATACAGCCGGGCGAGCGGGGCTATAATTAGTACCACCTTGAATAGGACTGTGTATTACTGTAAGTATGTTAACGGTAGAACCTACTCTGTACCAAGGAGTAAATTAAACAAAGTGTACGTAGCATAGTCCTGTTCAAGGACTAACATCTTGGGAGATTGCTCTTTGTAAAGGATATTTACAGACATACACTCGTCACCCCAGATTTCATGAGGGTGTATCAACATTCTCAGTTGGTGACTCCTCTTTGATTGACAGCAAAGTCTGAAAATTTAAAAGATGCAGAGTCGCTCATATTCCATGCAATTCAGAGATAGTGCTTGGATTTCACATTGTAGCCGTGTATGCTCACCAGGGCATGGCATTAAGCAATAATATAGGTTTGTGTCTGCACAAGGTGGAGGGGGGGGGGCATTATACAGTTATGGGAGGAGCTGTACAAGGTGCATAGTTGGGAGAATTGGAACTGTCTGGAATGAAGAGATTTGTCCTTTAACCTAACCTTACACCAGCCCTAAATTGACTTGAGCCTAACCCTAACGTTATCCCTTGATCCCCAGGCGTAATCGAACCCCAGGCATAACCCTGTTTAAACAATGGCTGATTGGGTGACCTTCTCTCACCATGCAGCCACATCTGCCTACTGTTGCCTGTATGCCCTAACGTTAGGTCTCGACTTGATCCTTCCTCCATCCCTGTCTTTGAAATTTCAAAGCGCCAAAAAATGAAAGTTACACCTAAGCTTGCACTGGCAAGCAAAAATTGCAACATAGAATTCGTCTTCAGTTTGACTGAAGTTGTTCAACTGAAACGCTTCTAAGAGTGGCCTTAGAAGGTTCAAACTTCATTACATTATTAAATGATTAATAAATCATGATAAATGTGCACTGCCAGACTGCCTACAACTTAAAGGTTACTGTAGGTGCCTACAATACAATTAACTGTGGTAGCTTTTCTGTAGCTATGCTAGTTGTCTATCGTGGGTCCCGAGTCGCGGGAAATGAAAAGGTCGACGCACTTGCTAAAGAAGCCCTACAGATGGACATCACCAACCTTTGCTTGCCTCACACTGATAACTGTTCTAAGGTCAATTGCTATGTAAAATCGAAATGGCAAGAACTGTGGGTTTCCTTCCCTCAGAACAAATTTTACCAAATAAAACCAACGGTCGGGACTTTGAGTAATGCACCCCCAGTAAGCGGAGAGAGGATTTAGTCCTGACTAGGGCTCGCATCGGCCACACTTACCTTACCTATGCCTATTTACTCCACGGGTATAAGAGACCATACTGCAATTCCCTGTGATTGTGCTGTCACCCGCCGTCAGTCACATTCTCGTTGACTGGTATGAATACTCTCATATTCGTCAGAAGTACTACACTGTGTCAAACCTGAAGACGTTATTTGAGCACACAGACCCTACTCTCATTCTGGGCTTTCTCAAGGAAAGTAACCTCTATAGAAATTTTTGACATGCATGGCTCCCGTATTTGCATCTGCCTAGACATTTTAGTAGAATTTTACCCCATTACCTTTTCTAGTTGATCTTTATTCCTCCATTCTAAGTGACATTATATAACACATTTGTGTTTGTGTGTCGTTAAACCCCATCTAACTAGCTATGCTATTGAAGCTGTTACATTAACTTAACGTTAGGCTCCAGTTAAAAATGAGATGAAGATTTTTACCTTGGCGCATTTGAAAATGAGGGTTTTAATTTGGTATCAATGAAGCGTTGAAACTTCTTCTAAGCTCTTGTCATCCAGTCAAGGCATAGAGATGTACATTGGATAGTTTAACCAGGTGTTTCTACGTCATAACGAGAGGCTGAACTATCCAAAAATAATCCAGTGTGAAGAACCGATTTCGAAACTTGGGAAAATCACCTTTACGTAATGTGATGTCATCATCAACGACGACGAATATCAGTTCTGTGACTTTGAAAGTATCAGCGAGAAATTGTTCCATTTTTGAAAACATGTTTGGTCCAGATGAATCATCATATTACTCAACTGATCAGAAAACGTGATAGGAACATTCGTGTGCATTGAAAAGAGGTAAAATTGAGAATAAGGCATAAAACTCGTAATTCAGTTGGAAGATTATAAATTGGACATCTTTTGGAATCGCTTAATATTCATATTCTGACGTGTGCTGTAATTCCCCCACCCACACGTGATATCATTCTGTTTATGTATGTTTTGCAGCCCTGAAATGAAGAGGTCATACTGTTGCCCTGCACGTGCCACACAAGCAGTCAAGTGCAGTAGATCCTTGTATGGAGACGTTATATATGAATCAGATAACGAATGCACTTAGTCACAGTGCTTTCGTTCGTATGGTCAGAATTGTTCACTTAATCCAAATTCAGTCATTTTTAAGTCTTGTTATATTACCAAGGGCACAAGTTTAAAGCTTGTACACTGATAGTTGAAAGCACATCACACTTTTGCTGATCGCTTCCCTCAAACATTGAGACAATGTGGAGGTTTAGCAGGTCTGTGACATCCGCGTCTGCAGGACTCGGACCCGATTCCGTTTTTCGCCGGACTCGGAATTGGCCCGGAATTGTTGGTCACAGAATCGGAATTGGCTCAGCTGGACTCCTACGTACCCGGAGCCAATTTGAGGCAAAAAATGAAAGTTTCATTAGGCAACATTATTATGCACCAGGCTATCACGAAATTGGTGACATTTAGTCAACTACATCACAAGTCAGCCAGAGTATGAAATTGACTCCTAAAAAAGTGTCCATTACCATCAAAAGTGAAATTATAAATAGAACAAAAAGCCTTTGTATTAGTCGCCATATTGTAAATAGCCGGACTCGGAATTGGCCGGGAATTGGAATACTCGGAATCGAAATTCGCTCTGAATTAGTTGGAGGGTACTCAGTGGACTCGGATTGGCCGGAATGGTGGTCACTTGAATCGGAATTAGCCCAGAATTGGGAAAAGTGGACTCGGCTACAGCCCTTGGGGTTTAGTAATAATATTTGTTGTCAAATTCTTTCCTCCGTCTACTTCTAAACGAAAGCTAAGATTGCAAATCTCGCCTCAAGTTGAGTTGAGCAGAGGAATGCCGAATTTGGGATGATTTCACGGGGTCCAATGCGCCGTGGGGCGTGGCAGGTTCACAGACCAGGCTCTCTAAAAGCCATTTCTTCTCCACCGGGGCCAGCCAGATGAAATTCTCCCTGTTAAGCCAATTCTATCCCCTCTTCCAATTTTGTCCAAAAAAGACAATAAAAAAAAACCTGTCCGGTGCACACCCGTATTCAGACAATGTGAATGGGCGACGGGGCGAAATGTGTATGTTTTTAAGGTGATGTACTACAATGCATAGTAATTTTGTATTTTAAAGGAGGGTGAAATATGTTCCAGATGGGCTCCGCCCCTAGGTCCACATACCTGGTGACCTACGTGAAGGGGATATTGTCAAAGTGGATTTACCTAGTAATCGAAGCAACCTAAGGATACGGCCCCCCCCCCCGATATTTTTACTTTTAGGGGCCCCCGAAAATTTCCATGACAGCGTTACATTATAGCCCCTGCCCATAACTAAATTCACAACTGACCCTAAAGGGGCCCCTCCCACACAATAGGTTACGGGCCCCCTGAAGGTTAATCTGACGATGACTATTGCGTTAGCCCAAACATATTTAGGGTTATGATCATATCTTTTAATACAACTGGTGACAACCAAGACGTTTTTTGACGTTGATTCAAAAACTGAATATAGCTTCACTCTGATGGTTGGCAAATATTATGATGACTTGTGTAGTCAGTCAGTCAGTGTTCAAGTTCCCACAACAACACACAGAAGTGTGTAGGCTTAATTGGTATGACCTTAAGCAACTTTAACTCAGTGCGAGCAACTGTAACTGGGAGTTGCATTAGACCAAGACTTTTTTGGCATTAGTTCAAACAGTAATCTTCACTCTGGTCAATATTATGGTGACTGCATTATCGGGGTAACAAGGGTATTGGCGGGAGAGGGGGCTTTACCCTCACTTTGTCTAGAGTTTAAAATATAATACAAATAATTTAAAAAAAAGCCAGAGAAAGATAGTGAAACTAAAGAAATTATCTGAGAGTTTTCAATGGCCTATCATGATTGAATGTTGCAATGTTAAACGAATGAAAACATTAAAAGGCCCTACCATAACAGTGCTGGAAATTTATCTCGGTGCGCTTCCAGCGAACCCTCAGAGAAAACTGACTAATGTAATTGAAAATTGTTTCAGACACCGTAATATTGCTTTCAGAGCTTTCAGAGCTGGATGATGTGGATAAATTTCGCCACCTTTTTTTGAGCTAAAAATCTGCATTATGATGGAGTGTGCCTATATGTAGGCTACAGGCATAAGCGTAGGAAGCTTTTCAAGTTGAAAGTTGATTGCGGAAGTGAATGTTAGTGATCAGTGTCCTGTGGGAGGGTGCTGGAAAATTTTTGACTATTTAATTTAAGTGCCCAGATGCAAAATGGTGCACTGCAATGTTTGACAAACTTTGGTGTAATTCATCCTACTATTCAATGCCATATTTTAGCAGCATGTCACTCGCCACCACCAATCAGAGTGCGGGGAGGTAGCCCACGCTGCTCCCCTTTTCATACGCCGCCTAATTCACCTATGACAAAATGAGTCCTCAACCTGCTCTCTCAAGGCCTGTCGCGGTGGGCTATCGTAACTCGTACCTTTGTTTCATTGTTAGCTACTTAAAAGAATAGTCCAAACCCAAATTTATTCTTGATGTAATACCGACAAACTGATTCTAAGCATTCTGGTGAAATTTTCGTTCAATTCGAATGTTCGGTTCTCAAGACATTAACAACTGAAGCTATGGCACATTTTCTACCAGAAGTCCGACTTGTAGCAAACAGGTATGATGTCATGGCTTCACATCGAGGACCAATGTTTTGTATTTTCTTATTTTTCATCTAATTGTTTGACCTTGGATTGATTCGGGTTTGCTACCTTGCCCCTTAGGCATATAAAGTATTAAAAATTCCACTGATCTGGATGCATTTATGGTATGAATATTTTACAGATTTGTTGTACAAAATTTAAGGAAAAACAAAACATTGCCCTTCAGTGTGAAGCCTTGACATCAAACCTACTTGCTTCAAGTTCACTTTTGGTAGAAAACGTGTCAACTTCAATTAATATCTCGACAACCGAACATGGGATATGAATGAAAATTTAACGAAATGCTTAGAATGTTCCTCTTTAACATATCAAACATAAATTTGGGTCTGGACTATTCTTTTAATAGTTCTCGAAATTCTTCTTCTGTATGCTCTTATATTTTTCTGCAGGAAATTTGGAAAAAAATAGGTACTTATTTGGAATCAGTGACCGAAAGTGACGAGGCATTACAACTCACAACTCCAAATTAAAATTTCAGTGACAAGTTCCAAAAGAGAGAAGATGAAGAAGCGTAACAA
The DNA here is from genome assembly GCA_009936505.3 of Holothuria glaberrima. Classification (NCBI taxonomy): domain Eukaryota; kingdom Metazoa; phylum Echinodermata; class Holothuroidea; order Aspidochirotida; family Holothuriidae; genus Holothuria; species Holothuria glaberrima. The sequence continues at coordinate 247 of WURT03183979.1, read as the reverse complement.
GACTTGAAATCAGTGTAGAAAGAAAGGTGGTCAGTGCAATGGGATTCGAACGCGGTACACTAAGAATACGAACATGATGTACTGTAGTAATCAGACTTGCGAGTTCATGTCCTAACCGATTGCGCTGTGAGCCGAGGTTGCCGATGAACGATTTTAAATATTTTAAGTACAGACTTACTCGATTGCATACACACTTCTATACGTATATTATATCTCAGTCTACGTATACCCTCGGGTATAACCCTAA
>WURT03183936.1:0-10180 GCA_009936505.3 Holothuria glaberrima | reverse complement strand
ATGTCTTTCCTCCCAAGCAAATCTTTCTAGTAAACCAGCTAATCTACTATATTTGTATGCATGTATTGTTACATCTATCAAGTTGCAGGAAAATCAAATAAATGAAACGAAGTATGAAATTAATCCAAGCTTCCTACCTCGAGATACCGTGTTAACAAGGTTTTCGGGGTTTGACCCCCGGTGACCTCTACCAAAAACAATAGGGTTCTTCCTCTCACCATAACGCATCTACACACTAAGTATGAAATTAATCCAGGCTTCCTACCTTGAGGTATCATGTTAACAAGGTTTTCAGAGTTTGACCCCCGGTGACCTCAGATGACCTTTGACCCCCACCAAAAACAATAGGTTTCTTCCCCTCACCATTACGCATCTACATACTAAGTATGAAATTCATCCAAGCTTCCTAGCTCCAGATATCGTGTTAACAAGGTTTTCAGAGTTTGACCCCCGTGACCCCAGATGACCTTTGACCCCACCAAAATCAATAGGGTTCTTCCTCTCATTATGGGGCATCTATGTACCAAGTTTGAGAACTGTCAGTTTCCCTTCTCGAGATATCGTGTTAACGAGCAAAGTGTCACAAACACACATCATACACACACATACACGCACAGGTTTTTTTTTTCCTATCAAGGAGAGGGCCTCATCGTTCTTTCGTTCGTGTTTGCTTCCTTAACCCTAACCTTAACAATAGATTGTCTATTGTTCTGATACCTGAGGACCTCATTTTGAATAGACAATGTCCTCACCTTGTATGAAATGCTGGGTCCATACACACATGCACCTACACACATACATACACACACATGCCAACACGAATGCATAGGTTTCTCTTATCATCGAAACCAATAACAAGGGAAATAATCCTTAAAAGGTATTTGTTGCACATTTAAACCTAAAATCTGTCCATAATCTTTAATAAACATTCAAAACATATTCTTCTGGATAGGTTACTTAGGTTCCAGGTCAACCAAGATGGCAGAAATTCCAAAATGGCTACTCATGTAATTATAATAATAAATTGAAATAATGAGAAAAATATTTATGGAAAATATGCTGGACACATTGTTTCTAAGAGTATGGCCATGGATCACACTAAAAAGTAAAAAAATGATCTTTTAGAAAATTTTTGTTGAATTCAGGTCAACCAAGATGGTGGAAAAAGCAAATTGGCTATGAATGGTATAATAACAATGTAGCATATTAAAGAAAAAATGATCGTTAAAAATATTTTCAACACATTTAGATCTAAACTTTATCCACATTCTGTACTAAATATTCAGAAATATTTACCGGACATTTTTGGAAGAATCCAGGTCAACCAAGATGGCAGAAATAGCAAAATGGCCACCCCACGAAATTTCAACAAAACAGATCTACATGGGTGGCCATTTTGAAATCTATGATGGCCTCCATACCGGGTGTAATTTCCGGTGACCCCGGGACTAAAAATGTTTATATTGTAGTATTCTAGCCATGTGCCAAGTTTCATGCTTTTAAGGGACAGTGAACAATCGCCCTAAAATTTGAAGCTTAGCCGCTTGACTCTTATGAAATTTTGTTCAAAGTTTGTGAAACTTTTAAAATAGCAGTTTTGACTTCATTTGTCTAAGAGGACCAAAACTATCAATATAATGTTATGGTTGCACGATCAATAATCAGTTATTACTTAAAGAGTAGGACATGGGTGATCAGATTTTGCAACTCTACCAATTGTCTTTATGTATTAAATTGCACACACAAACAGTTGAATTGCTCAGTAATAAACTAGAGGTACATCAAATTTCATGACTTTGATTGCAAGATAAAAAATCTTTATATTAAGGGTTGGTATAATCTGGTGTGTATTCCCAACATTTTAATCTATTTTTGAGCCAAACATTTTACAAGAAACAGTAGGCACATGACATACTTTTTATTAGGCTTCTGGAAAAAGGCGAGGAAGGCAAAGGATATGATGTGGCGCCGTGTCCCCTCTCCACATGTTGATGCCCATGACTCCATATAAAAAACTGCTAATGTAAAGTGCTCCCACATATAATAATCATTAACAGCATGGTAGGGTGAGCTCTTCCCTTAAGAAGGAATAACAAGTCCCCTATCTTATTCTGAAACAGATAAACTCCATGAATCTTGTCTTCTTTCTGTAATACAAGTACTTTATGATGTTTAATAGTATGATAAGTATACCACACTGAAAGTAAACCAAAGAGTTATTCTGCATAAATTCACTGATAAAATATAATGTCACATGATTGCATAGAGCCAACAAAGTATTTGGGTGAAAGGTTGGGCAAGGCAAGTTAAATTGTACAAGTGGTTATTTGACAAATCTGAATTTAGCACTAGTGTCCCCCAAGGGTCCATTATCAGCTGTACTGCTTACATTTTACACCGATGAAGAAAGATCTTAATCAAATTACTCTAACATAAAATATGCAGAAAAAATGAGAATCTCTGTTGAACTATCTACATCCTCTTATAACATAGATAACAGTAATTACCTAGCTATGGTAATCAATCCTGTTAAATGTTTGTGATAGAAATAACTTATGTCTGAACCCCCAAACAATCAAAAGACATAATATTTGAGATTTACATATGAAGGCATACTTAGTGCCAAAGCGAGAAAAAACTGTAATTTAGGGTGCCAATGTTGACTGTACTGAACAAACAGTGTATTTAGGAGTGTGTATGGACAATAAGCCTAATTTCACATGTCATGTTTCTAGCATTTTAAGGAGGGTTTAGTATATCATTTCTACCTTAGTGTTTATTGTGCATTCTCTGTTCCTGTATGGTATAATTTCTTAAAGGTAAGAGATTAAGAAACTCTTGGGGTCTCCTTGTGTTACTGTGACAAAATTTCAGTCAACATTTTAACACCTTATTGAATGATGTTACCAGTAAATTCTACACAAGACTCTACACAACCTTCTTCTGATACATTGTCTGTATAAGGCAAGTTTCAATAAATTCCTTGTAAATATACACATTAACAAAATATGTTAGCATGATTTCTTCCTTTATTTCATATGGTATGGATCAGAGCATCCCTTGGGTAAAATAATCATCAAAATGTCTTTATCCTTTCAAAGGATCATCATTATTTGTCATCATTTTCACAAGAGTACAAAATGATACTTTCTTTGTCACCCCCTCCCTCGGGTTACTTACAAATTATTTTGAAGAGATATTTCAGAAAAAAGCATCATCATCACTAATTCTGAAAAAGCATGCATAGGACTTTGACCCCCACACCCTAATGTTTACTTTGCACTCTTGTGAAAATGATTAAGAAAAAAAACAAAAGATTATCAATAGATTATCCCAAAGAAGTGTTGTATGGATAATGAGCGCTGATAATCAGTCAAACACTAATCTTAAGGTATCATTCCCAGCAGCATTCAGAGTATTTCTTTACTTTGCGCAGTACAAATTAATATCAGTCCATCACAGCTAAAAATGTCCAACAACACAGGGTCAGACCTTGTGTTAAATATATTAACTTCAGAGGATCCTTCTAGGTATTTTTCTGTTAAGTTCTGACAAATTCACAAACAGAACCTTCACAGGATCAAACACGGCTCAAACATGTCCACAGCGGCTGTGATAATTCTACATATAACTGACATGGCAGGAATCAAACCACTTGCCCTAACATGCTGCACACCATAATAATCTTAGCAATAATCCCTTCAACATTTTGGTGCTTTAATTTCCACTTTCTTTGAAAGTACTACAGTGGGGCTTTCAGTCAGAGATAAAACTACACAGGCCATCACTCAGCTCATGTGTTTCAGAGGCACAAACAAAAACTTGCTGTTGACAGCAGTACAATCAGACACCAACCTCCATGTCTGGCTACACCATTGGTCTTCTATCTGCAGACAAACCTGGTAACAATATAAGCTGAAGACAAAATGAGCCTTGCTAAAGAAATCCCATTCAGCCATTCATCAGCCACTGCTCTTTAATTCTCAGCATAAGTTTGCAATACCAGTCACACTGTCAAAGTACCACAAATGTTATTTTGAGCTTATTTTCATAAATCCAGGCTCTCAGATGTAATGTTGTCACTCTCTTGTTGTGTGGTATTCATAGAGCTGTCCATCATAGATGGGTCTTCCTCTTCTTCTGTGTCCATGTCGAAGAGTCTAACTCGACGGCCATTTAAAAATAGCTGTATGTGGAGAAACAGGAAAATAATACTTTGTTGACTCTGCACACTTGACTCAACATACAATTAAATATATAAAAGAATTTGAGACTGTTGGAAGTGAAGTCAAACACATGTTACACATTATATTACAGGAGACGACTTCATACTGCACAAAATCTTCTCTTTTTCAACATCTATCATCAATGGTAATACTTTAAAGGGTACTCATGAGCCCAGGTTCTTAACTTTTTCCTTTCCACAGCCCCCTTGTGATAAACACAAATGTTTGGAGGACCCCAGACAGTGATTGCCGGCATGGGGAGGGGTATAAGGGGAGGGGGTTCCCCCACCCTTTTGAAATTTTTGGAATATTTGAGGGTGCTTAGATGATGTGACTTTTGAAGGAAATTTATGTTCAAGAAATTATTTTTACAAATGCAGTTTTCCTAGGCCTTCAAGTATTGATACAGCCAAATTCTTACTTTCAAATAAGAATTTCCAAGTATGCATGGCACAATTTGATTTTGGTGAAAAATATGTTTCCCATTAAATTTCAATTTGAAAATGATGAGTTGTCAGATACAACCTGGTTGGTTCTGCATGAGGTCAGGAAAATATGGGTTTTCTTTGTCAGAGATGGCTGCAAATGGCACTGTTCTTGTCAAACCCAATTTTAGTTGTAACTGTACTACTGCCTTTAATCTTTGTTAAATGGAAATGAAAAATCTTAAGTGAATAGTCTTGGAAATAGCAAAGTAGGCTACTATTGGACTTCAGGTCCTCATTCAGTGCATATTGCTCAATAGCTTCCTCATGAGTCTGTAGTCAAAGTCTTTACTTAACTATATCTCTTATTCCATTATTCACTAACCTCTTCGGCTTTTGCAGACCCTTATTCTTTTGACCGACCCCCTTGCCCTCATGGGCCCCAAAATAAATTTCACAGACTTCCTAGGGGTCTGTGGATCCCCAGTTGAGTAACATGGCTCTAGAAGGCTGCGCTGTATTTGTAAGACCGTCTTTCTTCATGTACCTATTGTATCTTTCATGGTACACTGACTTTTGTTAATTCAAAGCATGATATAACATACTTCTATCATACAGACTCCAAAATTTATTCATGCTTAACTTCAAACCATAAAGCACTTGTCAAGAAATACACAGGTTGCAAATCTGAACTAATCCAAAACACTAGGTTTCCCATTTTTACTGAATGTTTTCTACCTTTTTCACCATTTTTCCTTTAACACTTGCCATCATTTTCACTTAGTGGGTGAAAGCAAAATTACATTACTGATATGCCAAAGAGAAAAGTTAAATCTATGCACTCCAGTGAAATTCTTGTTCCATAATGATGTGTGTTTCTCCAGACATTAGCAAATGATGTTACTACATTAGCAGACTTTGATACTAATCGGCAACATGAAGTAAACTCGAAGTAAGCAAGAGTGACATCATCTCCTCACACTGGAGAGTCTTGCTTTGTTTTTAATCTATTGTTTGGTATAGATATGAATGTCAAATGCAGAATTTAAAGTATGCAAATTTCCAGTGCTCTCATACATTCATGTTACGAAATGCTGAGGCCATAAAGGAAAAAAATAGTCATAAAGTTAAAAGAAAAATAAAAGTGTTGATTAATGTCAGGTCATGTGAGCTTGCTTCAAGTTCACTTTGGGTTAAAAATGTAATAACTTCCTAAGTTAATATCTTCAGAATCACAAGCAGAAACTGAATTATTTCACCAGAATGCTTCACATTAAGTATCTAACATACTCCTCTATCAAAACAAAACTCAGTTAAAGTTTAATCCCTTTTTAAAGGTCTTATTCAGAAATAAGGGTCTTCCAATCGCACTAACCCAGTGTCAAATTTTACAAGTAACATTCTTCAGAATTTCATCTAAAACTGTTACCTTCGACCTTGAATCCTTTCTTGTGTGGTCAGAATTTATACAAGGTACTACACCTGTTGTGAAACTCCAATACTCCCATACTAGGCTAGATATATTTGGAGACCTGTGCAGGCCATTTTCCTTTTTTTCAAATTTTTGAAATCAAATGAAATATGACGGAGATATGATTTCATTCCCACTGCCTCTTTTTGAAGCTAAAACAGCCAATTTTGGGTCCTTTTTGGTGGACTTTTTTACATTTTCAAGAAAACTACACAACATTGAGGTCCAATCTACAAAAAAAGGGGTTTTTGATACTTTACCTTTGACACATTTAGACAAAATATTGGAAATTGTGAGTCTTACAGGAGGGTATGATCATTGGGGTTGAAATTTTAAGGTGATATTATGCGATTTCTGACATTTTTTGTAAAAGTGGACATTTCTACCGAATTTTCAGACCTTTTCGTCAAAATAGGCTCCCAAATTATATGTCTTTACCACAAGAAGCCATCCTTGATCTTTTCTGTAATTTTTAGATGGTGTTTGTAGGTTAAATAATGATGAAACTACAATTTTTTGAAGTAGGTAGCGTGTGGACCTAAAGGCTCCTTAAGGGTAACGACAAGAGAAGATTTTACTGGCATTGGACTAGGCTTGTCACAAAGTTTGCACAGCCGCATATGCTCAAAGCATTTCAATGTAAGAGAATTCGCAGAAGGAAACTGCATATTTCCCGAATTTCCTAAGCGGAAAGAGCTGAAGGTAACCACCATCCCCACAATTCGTACTGGCTCTTCCATAAAGCACACCACCAGAAAGGAGCAAAGATTTTCCCAGCTCAGAGAATGTCGTAAACTGTGAGTCTGAATTTAACTTGACATCGTTGTAGCCTGAGCACCGACGTTAGTCCTTACCACAGGAGTTCACAGGAAAATGGGCCTACTGTAGCCTGGGCGTGTATTATTTATCAGGTGCATGTCCAGGATTTTCAGCAGGGGGGGTGAGGGGTCTGGCCTGAGGACGAAGCCCTCTTGTGCCCCCGTAGCCAGACGAACCAATTTGAGAGGGCACATCGATGTTGGAGTTTCACCGGCCTGGGATAGGGGTTTAAGGGGAGGGGTTCCCCTCCCTTTGAAAATTTTTGCCTATTTCAATGACTCCACATGCAAAATGGTGCGAGATTTTCCATATTTTCTTCCTATATTTGTATTCCAAAAACAGAATGGACTATAGAGTTAACCTTTAAAAAATCTTAAGGTTGACGCAAGCTGGGGGGAAGGGGGTCTGGACCCCTGTTTATGTGCCTGTTTATATTATACTAGGTCTAGGCCTATACATGCATTAATGATGGGACCTCATGTGAACCGAAACGGGCTTAGCCTACTCACATTTCATAGCAGTAGCATGTTGGGTTGTAATGTTACGCACTGAGGCAGTAATTTGGCCATGACAGAATAATGACGATGTTAACTGCTATACAACTTGATTATCTCTACAATTTACATTCTTCGGTATTACTGTTTATCATGTCTCTTTCAACAAGACTACCGGCCATCTATCTATCAATTTATCAAAGGTTTATGCTGAATGTAAGAAGCTTGTATACTTGCATGTATATTGCTGTACACGACTCCGGCCTGTGATATCACACGCTTGATCTAAGCCATGCCCGTTTTCACTCAGTCATTTGAAAATACAACTTTCAGCTATTATGACATATTTTCAGAACATATTTTCTCAGCAATGCCGAGGGCTACTCCGAAAATTCAAGGTGTGTGTTAGACAGAACAAACAGCAGTTTCTGCTCACTTGGAATGAGACGAAAATGCATTTGCCTCTGAATAACGCTTTTGAACCGTATTGTTACAATACACGGACTCTATTATTACTGACATGTTGCCTGAAATAATTCATTTGCAAAATGGAATTAACTTGAATAAAATCATCCACAAATCTATGCTATATCAAAACTGCATAGCTTACTTTTGTCTCGTTTTTTTTTTCAATTATGTATTTTTGCAAGATTTTTCTGTAAGATTTCTCATATTACACAACAAATATTTTCACTCTTAGGTATGAAATAGGTGAAAGAGTCACTCAGTCAATGAAAACACTTCTTAAATTGACACATGTGCAGCATGTCAAAGTGACAGTAAAATGATCCCTCTTCAATTGTACATTTTTAAATTTTGCTTAATTTCAGGTGTTGGAGATTGACTTTCCTTGATTCCCTGACGAAGTGGAAACACTGACCTTAGCTGTTTGCATTGATACTCAAAAACTGAAAGAAATCCAGTTTTAGAGTTACTGTAACTAAACTGAGGAACATTTTTGAAATGAAAAGGATTACTTTTTTTATGTTGACAAAGTCACCACTCTTCTAAGAATGAAACATTTGTATTCCATGTCATTCTTACAGGAAAGTGAAAGTATGCCCTCTGTTTATAGCTTTCTGTTGCATTTTTGTGAGCCTTCCATTAATACTGCTATATGCTACCTTTTATGTACACATGTGACAGAGAGGCAAACAGCAACTACCACAGGCCACTCGTTTTCCCACAGGAGGACTGCATGTGTTTAATAGGTGTAAATGGACTGCAGATATAAATTTTTTGTGGGCTGTTTGCAGATATGGGGAAATTTGAGTTGTAAAAGGGATACATAAACCATTCATTATACACTGGTCTCCAGCCTCATGCACGGAACTGAATCAAACAAGAACACATACTATGAAAGAACCTGTTCTAATCAATTTTAACTGGAAAGCCAAAAGGCTTACCAGTAGTGATTCCATGTTGCTGCCTGAAAATAATATTTTTACAGTGGTTTCCAGTTGACACAGTTTCAAAGTTAAGTTACTGTGCTTAAATTTAGGTATAAAGTTAACAGAAACCTAAAAGGCTATAATGTTTCCTTGCCTCTGACAATATTTCCAGAGTACTTTCACTTTCTGAGCTTTCAGCAAAAAGAGCTCCTTCCAGGTGCATGCAAAAACCTGAAATTTCTCCCAAAAGGAGTTACATGCTATATGCTTAGCTCCATCAATGTTGCCCCTCTTGAGATTGACCCATGTTTGTAAGCAGTTCACAAGGTTTTTCACCTCAAATAACCTTTGACCTCTACCAAATACAACAGGGATCATCTACTGGTTATAACACATCCACATGCCATTGTGAAAAGTATTTTTTGGTTCTTCTTTACGCTGTATGTCCAGTTTACTGTTTTCAGTTTTTGCCCTCTACTGATCTCTAACCTCTTAAAAAAAGGGGTTTCTCCCACTCAGTGACAGTTCTACAGATCAAGCTTGAAAGGTTTTCATCATTACCACCTTGAGCTCTTAGGTTGACTAGTAATTTCAACCACTTTTGCTGCTACCTATGGTGAGCTCTGATATCCTTTGACCTCTACCGAAACAACAGGTTTTGATCCATCAAAATTGATTTCTTTAAAAATTCTGAAAATTTTGTAACAATCCCAAAAGGCCTTTAAGCTATAGGTTTTTGCAAGGGGTAGCGTGAGGTGTGTTTTTCACCAAGTGATGGGTCTATTGTAATCATTTTCTATCACAAATGTTTCTCAAACTATCAGAACTTTCACAAATCTTTTGCAAAACTATCAAAATTTTTGTGTGCCTCCTGCACTTCAAATGTTGCCTCACTGTTCTTATCATCAATATCTTCCAATAGCAACTTTTCTGAGAAGCGCAGCAGCAAAAGCTAAACACTGTTTATGAATTACCAGGTAAAAGACTGGCTTTTTGAGCGGCATGTAGGTTTGTTGGGCAATTGAAAGTGTCTCGATGCAGAGCCTAAACACAGGATTTGTCATGGAAATCTTATTTAATAAAAAATTCTGGCACGTTTCGCGCACATTTGTCACATTTTGCACCCCGTTTCGTGACCATTATGAAGGTAATAATACATGGAACATTTCTGATCACAACACCCAAACCAGAATGCAAAAATTGCATTGTGGTTTTGATGAATAGCACTCGAATAATGCCAAGATGTCCCATTTCTTTCAATCATCGGTTGAATGCTATCTAAATGTGCTGGAAAGTTACAATTTTGTGTTCATATGTGACCTTGGGAATTCTTGGGAAATTTTGCTTTTTGGCC
>WURT03183935.1:1766-27632 GCA_009936505.3 Holothuria glaberrima | reverse complement strand
GTCAAACTTTGAAGAGAAATATCTTGAGAACGGTAAAAGATATTCAAATAATTCCAACAGATTTTTGATCAGGGCATGTAAATCTAGCTTTGTTGAGTAGAACAACTGAATTTATTACACGTCCACAGACCTTTAAGTGAATGTGAAATCAGAGAGTGACAGGTGGCTGTTCCAAAACATTTTGGGCAATATTTCTGAAAACTTACCTCCTTTAAAATTAGATAAAATTTTCATATACTGTATTCAATTGCAAAAGTAATGGAGAATTGCCCACACAGGATTATTTCCTTTGTTGAGTCCAGCCAGTGTTCAAAATAACACATGCACTGACACACACACACACACATACACACATGCAACTGTTCATGTCAACTGCTGACAGCACGTGCAACTTTCTCTTGTTTACCTGCATGTGGGCATGTAACAGTAATTCTCAGAGAGATGTCAAAAATTGTAATTTGAAATGTGTAGAAAATAAGTTTTTGAGATCGAAAAGATGTTGCCAAAGAGTGTGATCCACCTCACAAACAATGTTGGATGTACATTTGCCTTTGCACTTTGCAGTCCACACATTGGCAGATTACTTGATCTGATGATTGTAATTACTTTATGCAGTAGCTATCTCACTTGACAAGTCTGAGAGTACTGTACAGTATATGCACATATTGTAGTGATATTCTATAGTGGGTACGGTAATGCAAAGCTGTATGGTATTCCATACAATGTGAGATTTCTGTTCTGGCCAGGCACACATGTACAGAATGTGCAATTTGCTATGCAACTATGCACTATACTGTACAACTAATTAGTTATACTAATACTGTTGTATGTTGTTCCTTGTATATGTACAGTATGAGCATTTTAGATATTGTCAATGGATGCCAGTGTAGCACATTTCCACACCAGTCTTTATGTCTGCATACATGTTATAGACTTGAAAACATTTAATCCTAAGTTGATCAGTCACATCAGTGAATAAATTGTCTAGAAGGAATAGGGAAAACAACACTCATGTCTCTTTCTAGAAAAGTCCAAGTCTGTGGATACAGTAACTCAGAATTCAGTATACTTACTTATATTGTAAAAACATTTTTTTTTCTTTGGATCTCGAAAAATAGTTTGCAGAATTTTGGCCTTGTTATGTGGTTTTAGAGGAAAATATAAGTCTGATACTCTTTCTATTTTCAACAGGGAGTTATTTCCAATGCCGGTACTTGCTGGTTGAGTAAGTATCGAAATGGCTGCTATTCGACATACTTTACAACGGGACATATTTTTACCTCAGGATGAGAGACTGATTGAAGTAGTTCATGTCAGTAAAACAGGAAAGAGGAAAAAGTCAAGCTTTTTGTGTGCAGCAGGTAAATTTTATTATTTAAATGTAAAATGTTTTATTAATGGCACCATGAGTAAAATTATAGACCTTATACTTTGATGTCATGTGATGTCAGTTTGGAGGCAAAATTAAGTACACTGCACTCACAATGTGGACTTGCATGCCCTCGTGTTAGATGTACTGTAGGCATGCATCCCATCCGTCCGCAAACCAGCTGTCTGCATTAGTGATATGTGCCGTCCTCCATTGGAGGACGCACTTTCAGTTCTGTGACATCATATGCATTGAGGTCTATTGCAGGTGAAGTATGATAAGTAGCATATAACCCTCTGTAAGTTTAAAACATTGAGAACTACTGTGCAGCAGTAACTTATGGTAAAAGATAACAACCATTTACTCATAACCTCAACTATTTAGCCAGGTAAGTGCTCCAATGTGACATTCTGAATTGACAGCGGGGGAAGAGGTCTTCTGGGGTTGTTAGTGCTGGGACAGGTTAGAGAATTTTGAAAACAAATACTCACAAAGAATTTGCAAACCGTTTAAGAATACTCGCAGTAATGGTAAACACCAAAAACTTGGTGGAACTTATTGTAGTGACGAGTGTGATCGCGAGTAAAACATGTTTTGCAGAACTAGTTGTAGCAGGATGGTGAGTGTAACATCAACCAGCCAATCACAACTTGTAACACAATCAATGCAAATTGTGTGTGTATTCTCGCATGTAGTTAAGTCAGTGGAAGTCCCCATTGAGTTTGTGTTATGATCACGAGCACTTCTTGTGTCTTGGTATCTTCTCATCCCGTCTTGTGGTTGGTGCCTACGGCAGTTTATTTCTTTGAGACACTGCAAATTTTACGATCAGTAATTTTAAATAACAGTTTGTTTCTTGTGTAAAATAGCAAACAATTGGTTGATTAAATGTCACATTTATAAGATACCTGAGGGAGTGGATTGAAATGCTTCTTTGCAAGTATTCGTATGGTCAATTTTCACGACCGATTTTCCTCAATTGCGTACTGTTCGCAAGTACTTGCTATTCAGTTCCAGCACTAGGGGGTGTCCCCCTCCAGAAGTCCAGATTAGTAAAACGCCAGTTTGAGAGGAGCTATATGTCAATGTTACAATATTTGACCTAAATTGGTCTTGTAAATGATTGGAGAAGCACAATTTGTAATGAATGATTCTTGCAAATTGATCTAAGTGGTTTCTTTCAAGTAAACACCTGTCCAGAAATTGCTCGTGCATGTTACTATGTCCAAATGAATTTCAGAACTTACACCTCATCTGCTGATGTGCATAGGGTCCCTTGTTTAGGAAGGGGAAAACTTCATTTACCAACAGTATTTGTTGGTTTCAAATTTAATATAATATGCCTTTAAAGTACTGGTGGTGTCATCCTAGTCATCAAAGTATTGTTCAAAGTGAGCCACTTGCTCAAATTGAAGCTGTGAAATAAATGAAAGAAATTCCCATAAGCTGAATGGTAGGTTGTTGCCTATAATCTTCCTGCGATTAAGTGGGTGTTTTTAAAGTATAAACATAAATTAAACTTGCCCTCTGCCTCTTCCTTAAGTACAGTAGCATCTCCCTGGCCCGATCACATGTAAAGGAACCCCTAATTATGCAATAAAAAGAGTTGTGCATGCATCTGTTCTTTTTGTAATAAGCAAAGAGCATTTATTACCAAGTCAAGCTTGGGAAGTCCCGCTAGATTGACAGTTCCCCAAATGAAATGTTCACTAGACTGATGATCTATTAGATCAAAAATCTGTGGAGGGTTAGAGCTAAGGTAAGGGTTTAAGGGTTAGGATATGGATGAGCCTACTCAGCTTAGGGTGGGATTAGGGTCAGGATTAAGATTATGGTTAGGATTAGGTTTAGATTAGTATCTGTGTTAGTATAAGTTGTATCAAGCTCTTCCTAAAGCTATCTCAAGCTCCTCATGTACACTCAAACCTAATGCATTTAAGGCCATGTTGTGGTGAGAAATTAAGGCTTAATGTGTAATCATAACACTCCCTCATGCTGTGAAGTGGAGCTACTATGCATTCATTGAATTTCCTCCTTTGATGTCAATCAAAAGCAGTCACCAATTGAAAATTTTTGTAACCCCTAACCATAAATGTACTTGGTGTGATGAGTGTCTACCTTTAAAGATACTGTAATCTTCCCTTTGCAGTGACAACTGATTCTCCAATTCAAGTCTCCATTCATAAAGTCAAGAAAGTTGACAAAGATAACTACAAGAAGAGGCAATCATGGCAGCTCACAGACTTGAAATTTGTAGATGGAAAAAATCCAGTAAATGTAAGACTTTTTTCTTGAGTGAATTTTATTCCTTGGTTTTCATTTCTTTGGTGTGAAATTTTTGTTTGGTCCTGTTTTTATGATAAAATAAATCTGAACAAACACTCTTTCAGTCACATGCCAAATTTAATTTCCTCCCTACGTGATGATCTACAATACTGTAGTCAAATATTCCTAGTATACATGCAGAACCAGTTTTCTCCCTGATTCTCATTGATTCCTTGCCAAAGGGAGGCAAGGAGTCTATGGGATGGTGATGTAGTGTATGTCTGTATGTGACACTGAGCAAAATTTCCCAAGAATTCTCAAGAAAATCCCAACAGTTTCCATGGCAAGGAATCACAAGGCCTTTTGGCATTCTGGTTTTCATTATATTGATTTCTTGCCAAAGGCAGGAATCTATGCAATCATCCTGGTGAGTGTACGTGTCTGTTTGTGGTTTTTAGCATGTAAACACGACATCTCAAGGTAACAGTGATAGGTACTTTTCATACTCTGTGTATAGATTTGGCATATTGTGAGGAATTATCCTATCATTTTTTTGTGGAGGTCAAAGGTCATTTGAGGTCACCAGAGGTCAAAAACTGAAAATCTTGTAAACATGAAATTTTAAGATAGCGAGTGTTTACTTTTATATTTGGTATATGGAATTATCACATCAAAAGAAAGAACCCTATCAGTTGTGGTGGGGATCAGAGGTCATTTTAGGTCTCCAGAGGTTAAGAACTGAAAAGCTTTTGAAAGTGATCTGTATCTCAAGATAGGAATAATGGATGCTTTTCATACTTGGTGTATAGGTTTATCATATTAAGAGCAAGAACCCTATTGTTTTTTTTGCAGAGGTAAGATGTCATTTGAAGTCTCTAGAAGTCAATAATTGAAACCCTTGTAAACAATACCCCAAGTTAGGAAGCACGGATATTGTCTATAATTGGCATGTGGGTGTGTTATCATCAACTGATGAACCTTATCTCTTTTAGTAGTGGTAAAAAGTCTGAGGTCATCAGAGGTAGACTACAAAAGCCTTTGAATTAGTTT
Organism: Holothuria glaberrima; assembly: GCA_009936505.3. Lineage (NCBI taxonomy): Eukaryota > Metazoa > Echinodermata > Holothuroidea > Aspidochirotida > Holothuriidae > Holothuria > Holothuria glaberrima. The sequence continues at coordinate 22,948 of WURT03183935.1, read as the reverse complement.
GTAATAGATATCTCAAGATAGGAATGATGGATGTATACCTACTGTAGCATGCAGGTTTTTCATATTTGGAGGAAGAACCCTATTGGTTTTGGAGGAGGCCAAAGGTCATTTGAAGTCTCTATAGAGTTGAAAATCTTAAAATGGTAGTAAAGTATCTTGAGATAGGAAACATAGATATTTTTCTGATTATAATAAATCAATAAATCCTTTTGTTTTTGGTATATGTTTGCTGAGGTCATCAGAGGTCAATGGGAAAAACCTTGTAAACTACTTAAAAAACAATTGGTACATCAAGATGGGACACAGTGATGGAGTGAATACTGTACTTGACAACAATATGAAGGCCTTCATATTGAGTAAAAGGCAAACCTGTACTTTTTGGTAGAGGTCAAAGGTCATTTGGATTGACCAGAGGTCACATTATGAAAACCTGGTAAATTAATACTCATGAAGAGTAACCTTGATGAATTGTATAGCCGGCTTTCCTCCCACCTCTCATGGTATACCATCAAAAGCAGCTACTGTACACAGCTGATGAAGTTGGTTGCACTTCAGGTTTGAAGCACCCTTTAGCACTCTAGTTAAGTAGTTACTTTGCATGCTTTTTTGAATCCATTTCAAGACAAGTCTTGATGACACTCTGTTGAAACTATTCATGTTAGCTCTTGCTCTCACTCTTGTAAGGCGCTCTGATAGCCTTTAGTTGAGTATTGTGTCAATTCAGGGGTTTACTCCTTTTGAAAAAAGTTTCAAGTTTTTGCCTACAGTAGGAGTTACTAAAGCAGTATTTTTCTTGAGATCAAACTGTTTATTAGAAATACCGGAAAGTGAAAGATCTCAAAAATAATTTCAGTGGTAAGAAATCACTAAACATTGGCTTTCTTACTGAAATAAGTTTTCCATCACAGAAAGTAGGGCAGTCTTTTCTTTCCTATTTATAAGTATATAGGTCAGGTTTTATGTTAAAGAGTGGTCAGTAGGCCCACACTATATTCATTAGAAGGGTTATCAATGAGCCAAATTGTTTTATCTCTCAAGTATTGTCAGAACATGAACTTTCATAGCTACAAGATACATTCCTCATCAGTCAGAAAAACTTTGCCTCAATACTGCCTGAAGTGTACACTGAAATTCATAAGAATTACCTTGGAAGGACTCTCAGAACTGAAAAGAGGAAAAGTTGAATATCAAGGTGCTGCAAAATCCAACATATGAAAACCAGAGGACTCCGAAAGGGAATATAGTACACTAGCGCAGTAGCTCCATACATTGGGTACAGCACTGTTTTGACTGGTATTCAGGAAAACTGAGTCAATACTGAATGCCATCGCATTCTGGTTTTTTTTTTTAAATTAATTTAGTACATGTATATAAGACATTTTATGAATTAAATACTTTATTTATGTTCCTTCAATAGGATGTTCCTGAGTTTGATCTACACTTTGAAAAACCTTACAAATGGATCGCTAGTAATGTGACTGAGAAAAATAATTTCATCTCTTGTGTCTGGAAGGTACAGTTTCCAACTAAATCAGATTTCTTTTTGCCTTTCTTTTTTACTTTTTCTTAAAGAGTAAAGAGAGCATGTTAATTTATCATTTTAAGTATTAAATTTGTTGTGCCTCGGAAAAATTGAAGCATGTATTGGTGCAGTAGCCAGAAATTCTGAACTGAGTGGAGGTGAATACCCAGCTGAACTGGAATAGGTGGGTCAATCTAAATTCAGGAACTGAAATTAAAAATGTCAAAAATATATGAGAAGGGATGAAAATAGCAGGCATTGGTAACATGAAGAGAGGACAAAGATTCTCAATCAGGCAATTGCTATGAAAACCAGTCAGCATCCAAAAACCACTCATTTACATGAAAAATTCACGGGAACTTTATATACGTAACCAATAGGTGACTGACTTGATAAAGAAGCGTTAGTACTATGGCATGGCACTATGCACAGCTACCATGATAAATGTGACTTGATACATCGTGGGTATGACCTGAAACAGCACGACTGCATTTATACCTACACACAATACGTTTCAAGGGTTAGACCAGTGGGCTAATAGCTGAAATGAATGCCCATGAATATTATGGTGCAACATTTTTGGGGCTCTGTGAAATGAATCTATGACTATAGCCAGCAGGCTTGGAGGGGCCTGTATGGTGAGAGCCTAAGAGATTTGCTTATGTGGGCTAAGGGATTGAATGGATGATGTGGAAAGGGAAAAATGGGATCCACTCCTTTCAATCCCTCTTGTGCTCTTTTTAGTGATAATTAAAAAAAAAAAACAGTTACATCAATTTTCATTTATTTCTAAAAATTTTCACATAACTCTGCTGATATTGGGATCAATAGTACTGGGTTCTGGTCATCTTGGATTAAAAGTTTTTTTTTTGTGTGTGTTGGTGGAGGGGGGGGGGGGTGGTTTCAATGACACATACTGTAGTCATTTCAATACACTGGCAGTATGCCTACTTTTCTGAGTAGAGTATACTGTTATGTTATTATTGCAAAGTGAAGTCAGACCTAGGCTAGCATTACAGCTGGGTATTTCAAATCAGTTGGGAGTATACACTATGGTCTGATAAAATGTGTAGTGCAGGTCCTATCAATGTGCTCAAGAAGTCCTTAATTCACATTAACCTACTACACTTGTATTGGACCCAACTTGGACCTCATTTGCATTTGGCAAAGACATATTGCCAGAACCCCTTTATTCTTGATTGTACCATTTTTGTCAAAAGCATAGCAAATCAGCAAGTTTTTTTGAAGACTTCATCCTTTTTTGGTTTTCCTTTCCACAGTTGAGCCAGAGGTACTTAAAGCAAGTCAAGAAGCCAGATTTCATAAATGTCAACCCAGAACTGCTAGAAGGTAAGATTCTTGCACATGTAGTAGGGTCAAAAGCCCAGGCTGGACACCTGTACATGAAAATCCTACAGGATATTTTTCTGCGAAGGGGAACACCTACAACAAGTCAAAGTATCATCCAAACCTATTTTAAATAAGGATAGTTTTTGGTTGTGCTGAAAAAAAATTATCATTTCCCTTATTTTTCAAAGAACATTTTTCACAGGGAGTCCATAGAAGGAATTTGTTTTGTACTTTGTCAAAATGATGAAAAAAAAATAAAAATGAAATAAAAATAACTCCTTAGAGAAACAAAGCTTAAAACTGTTGAACCCCTCACACCTTAGCTTTTCTGTTTACCACTAGTCTGTACTTCACAGCTCTACTTAAGAGTGGCTGAACAAATATGATCACAGCTGAAAGGCGCTGATGATTCCTTTAAGTGAATGCCGTGTATGGCAATGTAGTGCCTTGACAGCAATGTCTGTTACCTGTTTGTTCCTTCATAGTTTCCTTTGCTGTTTTGCTGTTTTTCAGTCCAGCTAGGGTAACAAGGTGTGATATGTTTGATGCAGTGTCTGAGAACTTTTCGTTAATAAAGTCTGCTTTACCTTACGTGTTATAACTTTTGTGAGTAGTTTCACATTTTTGCCTGCCCAAGGAGGTAACTTGCAGGACTTGATTAAATGTAATTCCATGTGCTGCAGTCATAAAGTAGTGAATTCTCATGTACAGTCTTCCCCATTGTGAATTCCCTTAACCAGCAGTAGGCATGGTCAGTGAAATTTATTTAATACCCTTGAATGAATTATCTTGTGAATGAATTTTGCAATGTAATTTTCATGAGTCCTTAGTTAAATTAACTTGCTGTATGCTGTGCAATGTTGTGTTATAAAGTATCAAGAGAAATATGTGTTTATGAAGTATTACAAAATGACAATTTTGATTGATGTATCAAAAGACTTGTGAGTAACCCTGAATGCTCTTGAACTATTTATTGATTTGTAAGATTTAATATATATTAACAGAGGATGTATCATAGAAAGAAGACTGAGGTTCCATGTTCCTTCAGTAACTGTAGTCCTGTTATAATATCATTACAGTGTTACAAGTTGTTAGTGGGACAACAAGACAGAAATATAATCTGACAGGAAGTGAAGTTCCCTTTAGGAACTGAAAATTAAACCCTTGATAGTTGCAAGGCTAACTCATGAATTAACACCGCTAATGGAAAGTAAAATAGCGCTGATCATACAATATCCATCCCTTAAGCTTCATAACATGACTCCCATAAAAAGGAAATTATATGTAGAACAAGACACAACTAATCCCACCAGCTCACCAACCTTTCTATAGGTGTTGAATGTATGGTCGTTGACTGACCTGACTGTGCAGCTGTTTTTGCAAAAATAACAAAAGACACAATGATCATTCCTCTAGTTTGAGATACTTTGTCATAAATTGTTTTATACCATGAACAAAGCAATGCAAATGTTATTGTAAAGATGTTGCTCTTCATTACTGTTACTTACTCATGAAGTTGCTGAATGTAGTATACTTATTACGATCATACATGGGAGTAAAGGGATTTACACTGTCCCTGTATTGGGGTGACCTATATGTGCACCTCCTATGGGTACATGTCTGATGGATCTTAGAATATCTTACATGTAATTGACATTTTCAAAACTGCTGTGTAGTTATGTCATCCACTATCAATTATTTGTTATACCCTTCCACCAATTTCCCCCCCCCCCTGCATCCCAACTGTAAACCATTAATTGTTCCTTGTTTAGTAACTGCAGAGTTAGTGAACATCCCATGCTTTCAGTGTCTTTAGGAACCATAAATAGCATCATCCTTTGGTCTATGATTTCATACAATCCCTGTCATGTCATCTTGGTTACCCCACAATGGGCAGTAGGGACCTGCTTCTAGACTCAACACCTTTGGGGAAGCATTTTGCTCTCCTGCTGTACTCTTAGACCCAGTTCCAATCTTGTGTATCCCTCCCCCAACCTGCTAACATTTTGGAGGTTACCTGCTATCCATGATTATGGTTTGGGGACCCCGTAAATGGTCCACAAAGAAAAAATGGTACTGAGTGTCTTCTTGTGTAGGTACAGTGTCACCATTGCCTACTGACTACCATCTAATTTACCAGTACGATTTCCAGGTGGGAGAGGCAAAGGCTTTTGAAGGAGGTACTGTAGGTTTAGCAGCTAGGTGATTCAGCATTCAACCCTTGAGTAATCCAAGAGTTAGCTTTTGCTTTCCCATCTGAATTAAACTTTCAAATTCATAAGATCTTAATTTTGGCTAAAATGTCAGGATGGATCCACCAAATAAATGGTTGCTATTTTCTACGCCTTGTAGGCTTCTCCCACATTTCATGTTTAGTTAGCAGTATAAAAATGATTGCTGTTGAAGGTCAAGTTTTGAGTAATAAACTGTTTTTTCATATTCTATTTTCAGGCTAGATAACTAGATTTGTGATAGGTGCATTCTAAAATGATTCCACATTGTAAACTGCCTCTTCTTTTGGGAAGTCCATATTATAGTTTTTTCTCTGGATGTAAATGGAATGTCAGTTTTAACGAGTCTGTAAATGCAGTACGATACAGATCGAACATGTTTATGTCTCTTCTCCTTCTAAGAGCACATTTCCTTGGACCAGACCCCAGCAGAACATCAAGAGGAAGAAATAGGTCCAGCAGAGGATTACCAAGCTCTCTCTACCAAAGAAGAAACTGATCTGGAGAGGATGATGAATGAATGTGAATATGCCATTGGAAATGCTGAAGCCTTTGTGGAACGCTTGGCTAATGACTTATCTGTTCTTGATGGGGTATGTGAGCTAGTCTTCACAAGTTTAGATGGGGCTCATTTTGACAATACTGTTGTTCATGATTTTGGGGATATTTTAGTGAAATCGTGGATGTTTTTCGGGAGCATACTGTAAATTAGCTTATGTGCACTGCCTTCCTTCTGTCTTTGGCAAACTTCATCCCTGTCTGACCTCTTCCTTACCCACAATCTTAATGCTCCCTCACTGTCTGCGGTTATGGTTATCATTCATAGGAGTATGGGACTCTTCCAATTGGGGGGAGGGCAGAAAGTTTTTTGCCTGAATCTCAAAAAGTTGCCTGAATTTTGTTGTAGTTTAAGTGGATAAAACAGACCACCAAACCACTACATGCACGCAAATTTTTGCACTTTTTTTGGCAGTCAGTCAAAAATTCAGGAACTCAGAAGAAAATTTGGGTAATCTTTCACTTTTACTTCATCACTGCCAGAATTTCACCTATTCTGTGTTCAATTTTTTGTCGTTTCCTGCTGAATTTTCGACTTCAGAAATTTTTTGGGGGGCAATCTGCCCCTCTTCCCCCGTCTCGTACACCTATGTTGTCATATAGTTGTAGGAGTACCCTTAAAGTTAACATAGAGTCTAAACTTACAAGAATATATATTTTAGAGGTTGGAAAATGAATGTCCTTGATGCAACTCCAGTTTTTATAGCTTACTCCATTGCTGAGATATAAAATAATGAAATTTGTTCAGTTTATTTGAAATAGTCTATTGCACATTAATTTGTAATGTCCTTCTTGTACAACTCACAGTACCTGCTTTTGTTTCCTTTTGAAATTGAGTAATTTGTATTACCTTTAAACGTTTACTGTTCTATTGCATAGCATGTTGTACAGAGAGGTCTATATAGGCAAGTCATCCTATAACAGAAAGACAGTGATCACATTTTGGCACAAGGATAGAGGTTTCTCACCATATTTACCTCTCCCTCTCTCTTTCTCAGGCAAACATCCATTCAATCATTGAATCTCAGCAGAAAGTAGCTAGTTTGATGAAACTCTTGGATGATTCTCTAAAAGAGATTGGAAATCTTGAAAAGAGCTTGGACAGTTATGATGATAAGCTAGAGGTAAGCCCCCAAAAAAAACAATCAACATCAATTTTTAATTATTGTTTAACCTTACATTTTCTGAGTTAGGACTGATAATTGAAAGGTTGCCCACTTGCCATTTGTGAGTGAAATTTTATGTTATAAATCCCCCTCATATCCCATTTTGCCTAATTGGATGGGAGACAGATCAGATATGAACATTCTAAACAAAAACACAAAGATTACTAACAGTAAATGTTGCATGTAGAACTTGGTATGTCTGTAATACTAGAAAAATGTATCTTAAACTTGGTTAGTACACAAAGTTTACAATCTTCCTACATTTGAAGTCTCAATACCAGCTAGAACACAAGTGCTTGAATATTTTATCATCGTCAGCTCATAAGTCTTAGGTACATATCATAAGGCTTTTTCTTGTAGTGTTACCATTGTTGCAGACTTAAGCCAAGGAGTAGGGGAAATTAAAGTGGTGATAGTTACTAAAGATGCATGCATTTAATGAACAACAAAGATTTGTTGAAGTGAGGAAAGTCTTCTTTTCTCTCAGAGGGTAAGGGCTCATATGGAAGTTATGGAGCAGAAGGATTCCATGATACAGATTCAGCGACAGAACCATGACAAATTAATCTCTTGCCTGGATGAAATGACAAGTTGTCTAGACCTTAGTCCTGAATACCAAACAGCTCTTAGACAAACCAACATCGGAACTGTGAAGGGCTTTAAAGAATGTAAGGAAGCTGCCAGGGCCCTGCAAACAGCAATGAAGACAGAACTTCACCCAGGTAAGGTTGAGCTTAATACTTCACCCAGGTAAGGTTGAGCTTACTTCATGCAGGTAAGGTTGAGCTTACTTCACTCAGGTAAGGTTGAGCTTACTTCACCCAGGTAAGGTTGAGCTTATTCACCCAGGTAAGGTTGAGCTTACTTCATGCAGGTAAGGTTTTGCACGGATTTTAAGGATCATCTGTTAAATAGTACAGTAAAGAAATACTATGATAACATTGTGTCGTATGTATTGTGCAAAGTCAAATTTCATTTTTTCTTGTTTCTTTTCTATTAATTATCCTTCTTCTCTATGCTCTGATATTATTGTACCATTATGAAGGTGGTTTGCCTGTACAAGCTTTTTAGCTTTTCAGACCACCAAAATTCAGTATTACTGCAAATATTTGTGATATAAATATATGTGTATATTATTGTGGAAATCTGTATCAATACAGTCTCAATACAAACTACCAGTTGGACTACCAGTTGTTTTTTCCAGTCACCAATGAGCTCTTGCTTAAAGATATCTCATCCATTCATCTATGTGTTTAGTTTGTATGGTCTTTTACAATTCAGAACTCCTACAGTTGTAAAAAATTCATATAATTTTAATGAAGATAGATATGTAATTGTTTCCTTGATACAGTGCTGGCATGAAGTGAGCTTGTTTATTTTAGAGCAGCATAGTGTTTGGGGAGGGGGATGATTTATATGGCTTCACTCTCGGGGTCTGTTGCTGAAACTGAAGATTGCAAAGAATGTGGGTAGGCATAATGGAAATTGCAGGGGGCATGTTCCTAGAGTACTTTCCCTTCCCCCATGCATGACTACAGTATGAGTTGCTTCATTCTGTCCAGGGTTTGCATTTTACGCCGAAACAGGCGTTTTTTGCGCCGACGGAAATTTTCCTTACGACCAAAAATACATGTCATTCATAAATATAAATTTGGGCTTGCCCATCTTTACGCCAGAAAATTCAACTCAATAACACTCACCTGCTGAATCATAATATTGTTCACACTACGCATTCCATCAGTCTACCGTAACTATAAAAAAGAACACCTCCAAAATAATGGTCTATCCCAATGTCTTGCAAACTTTTGACAAGTGACAACGAACGTTCCGGATCGCAGCACTGCCATACATACTGTATGTACACTGCATGGGAATACATTTGTCAGTGTTTTACGTAATACTGCTAACGTTAGGTAAAGCTACACCTGTTGCTGGATCATACACGGAATAAATTGGATATTTTCGGCTAAATTTAGCTTTGAAGGAAGTAAATATCTTTTTTATTATCCACGGATCGTTTCTCATCATAAAAACAGGTTGATAATAAATTATTTCGTTCACGATGGAATTTATCGATAAGTTGCGCTAATGTTGTTGTGGGCTATAGGCTAGGCCTACGCTAACGTTGCCGTTTACGGCTTATCGCGGTAGGCTCTGTATATTTAATCATTTACGCCAGAAATTTCAAAAGTTACTACGCGAAATTTTGTATGGTCGTAAAAAAGAAAATACTCTCATGAAAAATTACGACGACTTTTTCAGAGAAACGCAAACCCTGATTCTGTCCAAACCATTCATAAGGTAAATTCATCTCATTTTACAGAGTTGTGAAAGGTGTAGTATTTGTAGACAACATACTAAAGAGTGATTCTACTAGAAAATGTCACAAAACAACAATACTTTCTGAAAAACTTTGTTAAATTGGTCAGAGTGTCTTGCAGTGCAATGCATGTGTGTTTCACAAGTAATCAGGTGTAATTTCTACTTAGGATGTTTTTCCTGTGGGCACTGGCTTCCTTCTCTCTTGCTATTTACTTTATTAGTTTCATGTTCAAGGTAGTTGGTTGAGCATTGGACCGAAGAATAGTTTAATAGAAAGACCATACAACTAGCTAATTTTGTTATACATGCAAATTGGGTTAATACTCAGACACTTGTTTTACTGTTGTTTACTACTTACCAGAATTAATTGAACTGTATGAAATCTGGCTAGCTCCTTCGTTGGTTTGCATGTCATAAATATGTTTGTAAAGTGTGAGAAGAAGTTAATTACCAATGAAAATGGATTTTTCTTTACTCTACACATCAGGTTTGGAGAAGCTTCAAGCTGTTATTGAGCAGCGCCAACTTTTAAGTAGCTTACAGGATGAGTTTGCTAAGCGTCTTGCCAAACATCTCAACAGCATATTTATCCACCAGGTAAGAGTATCTTTTAATGCTTTTTTTAAAATAATACAAGGTGAACATTTAGTTGGTTTAGTTTGCATGGCTTAAACCCCACCACCTTGAGCTCAGTGCAGTTATCAGTTAGGGAATCAAGTCAATGATGACCATGTCTCTAAATCTTTATCAGATTCATACAGGCAAGAATGTCATGCATATAGGTGTGATGTCATGCATATATGTCTAATGTCATGCGTATAGGTCTAAGAAATGTCACACAAATGGTTTGAGAAACTTCCAATAAGCCATGAGTCTTTCAAATGCATAGGCATGATGTCATACCCTTTATAATATGACATCAGGATACGAGAACCTTGACTTTATTTCCATTGATAAATAATTTAAACTGGCAGGAGCTAAAAAGCAAAATCATCCATTACTGATCAATTTATCACTGATCATGAACTGCTGTCTTCAGCTGGCAAAGTGTAGTAGAAGGTATACCTGTAATCTGTAAATCAATTTCAGCATATTTTGAAAATCTGAGAGGTGGTACAAAAGCCTGTATTTACTGTTTAATTGCAATCTTACATTTTACATTGACGTTTCCTTGTTTGTATGTTACATACTCACGACAGAGAAATATTTGCTTCAAGGTGTAGTCTCTTTTTCATATCATGCTGCCTTGTAACTTGTGTATTTACTATTCCATTTTCTGTCTTTCAGGGTAATGAGATGAGTGAAAATCTAGTCACCAACCAGCTTTTACTACCAAAACATAGAGGTTTCCATGGAGAGCTTAGACCATATGCAGAATTGATGCAGTGGCTTAAGTGGGCAGACAAAGATTCTTTTCAAAAATTATCAAAGGTACAAACATTTGCAAGACAACATCCATAAATGTGTTACATCTGTGGCATTTGTTGTTCTCTTGTTCATTTTTGTCCAATTTTTTTCCAACTTTTAAATTGCTGGAGGGAGCCAATATTTCATGCAAGTGTTATAAAATCAGCTGAATATTTTCACCAGTTATGTTGACTGTTGTCTTCTACAGAGGGTCCCTTAGATAAGCAGGTTAACAATCTGTCTGGTTCTTTATTACTTTCTGAAGGCAAAAGGAATCTATGCAATCATGGGAGTGTATGTATGTGTGTATGTGGAGGTGTGTATGTATGTATGTGTATTTGTGACATTTGGCTTGTAAACACAATATATAAGATAGCAGAGAAAGATAATTTCCACATGTGAAATATAGAATTATGATATTGAGAGAAGATCCCTGTTGTTTTTGGAGGGAGGTCAATGGTCATGTGAGGTCAACAGTTATGAAAAACTAAAACCCTTGTAAACATGATATCTCTAGGTAGGTATAAATTTGAGTGATGACCGTCAGTGTAACAGAGCACTCCATTTGGCAGGGGATCACTGAGGCTTTGGGCTTTCTGGTTGCTGTAGGATTCAAAAGCTTAATTATCTTTCATGTGGGATTTAGTATTTCTTACAAACTGATTTGAGAAAATGAATCAACGATCCTTTATATGATAAGATGCCTGTGTGTAAACAAATGCTACCTTGTTTATTCCATGGGATTTCAAGTTTGTCAATTATCAGTGGCTGCTAAGGAGAGAATTGAAGTATGCCTTTCAGCTTTTGCATTTTTATTCGGTCATGTTTTCAAAGAGATATTTAGTTGGCATTTATAGGTAAGTCTGTTCCCTTCATCAGGTAGTCCTGAAGGGTGTTTCTTTTAGATTCCCATTTTCTAACAGTTTTAGCATAAAATGTTAGTTTTTGCAAAAAATTTTAAATGTTTTATATTTTTAACATTTTCTCCCACGTGTTGAGTGCAGAGAAGTATGTTTTCATCCACTTTATAGCTACATAATAATTACTTGTTTAACAAACCTGTTATCCTCCCAGCCCAAGTCAGTGTTCTCCACAGGTCCAAATTTTGTCCGGGCGCTTGTCTCTGATCTGGCAGATGACACAGATTGCCGTCCTGGAGGAGGGGTCTAAGGGGAGGGGTCCCCCTTTTGGAGAAACTTTTTGCTCAGTTAAAGTGGGCTAGATGCAAAATGGTGCCAAGTTTGAATTGAGCAATTCAAACATTACCAAACAGGGAAAGCAATAATTTTTTGTCCAGGCCATCAAGGTTTTTGTGCGGGCTGCAACACTAAGACTGGGCACTGACACACACTCTTTGGATTTTGTCCGGCGAAACGCAGGAAGAAAACAGCTATTGGAGAACACTGCAAATGTGTCGTAGTTTTCTTTTCATTCACATTTTTACAATGTTTTAAACATTGCTATTTACATCTCTTTCATTCCAACTTACCTCATTTATTCCATGTATGGACAACTCCATCTATCAGGAATTTACTACAACAATGCATTCTCTAGGTCTGATGTGGTAGCAACCTTCCCACTTCGCTACTACCTAAATGAAATTGACAAATGTTTAAAGCATTGGCATTTACTTTTACGTTACAGGTCTACATTGACTCAATTAACAAACTTTATGAAAGAGAACTTCAAGAATTCTTTGAAAAATGTCGGGTTGCTCTTCAGAAACCTAAATATGCTGAGGGTAAAAAACATGGACTGGGCAAGGAAGGCAAAGGATCAGCAGGAGATTTGTCGAAGGTAGGAACCAGAAGTGGGAAAATGAGCTCTTTCCAGGACTACAAAGGGTCTGATCAGGACTTGACAGGGAGGCAAAAGTTTGACATGGTAAGAACAAAGAGAGTAATTAGTTGTAAAGTGATTGATGGATGCTGTTATGTAACATATGTATTACTTTTGTTAAGGTAAATGAGAGGTAACAAATTCCTTCCTTGTTATGTTCATTGATAGAATAGATGTAGTCTGTAAGTATTCAAAAGGAGTTTTAGTGTAGCAAATCCAAGGTCAGGAAGCCACTTAGACTTGTTGGGAGTTAAACACAAACTTGATTGTTGATGAATACTGGCAAGATTTACCTTCTGTTTTCCACTAATGATTCAAAGGGTTAGGAGATCAGGTTGTACTGGTTGCTCCCAATCATGCCTCAGGGACCTCCATTTAATTTCTCCATCTGATGTAAAAGGGTTCATCATGTCTTTTAAAATTCTCTATTAGTTTAAACTGGGCTAAAGGTTTAGTAGGTTTGCAAAGTATTGTAGTCTAGCTCCATGTAAAACATTGGTGTAAACTGTAACTTTGATTTGTACCTGACATAAGAGTATTACATTTGTCATGTGTTGTAAAAAATATTGAATTAGAAGTCTTTTAATTATAAGAAAACAGCTCACTTTTCAGGCAATAACAAATTTCTTTTACAATGGTACTTGCCTGGAGGGCTAGGTTTTTTCTAAACTGACTTGCCTTCATGGATATTGACTTCCACAATCCAAGCTCACATAGTCATTATGAAAGTGAGCAAACACCATTTTGCACATATCCGAGGGCTGGTCTTTTGTAGTGCATACATGCATGCATTCTTCATTAGCTTATTCATATTAAGGCTATGCAGTGTTATATTTTGATAAATAAATATGATTTTAACATGAATAGCTTAGTGTAGCGCCCATAACACAGTAGCTAATGCTATTCATTTAGGAGCATTATAACCATATTTTTGTAAATGAGCTGCAATATTCTTACATTGTTTTGATCAAAATATGCATGTTTTGGTGACATTTCAACTTTTTAGGGTAGATGTAGTGACTGCAAGTGTACATCAAAATTTATTTCAAGGGAAGGGCTACTTGGCTGGCAGGCTTTGATATTGAGCTCTTGCACACCCCTAATTGGTTTTTTGATTGCCACGGGTTGGCAAGTGGGGGTTTGCTAAAGCCTGATTTTCATCTTCCAAGTTTGACATGTTTACTGTAGCTGATAATTACTGTATTTTATACAGGTGTTCACCCAAATCTTGTCTGAGCTGAATCCAGTCTGTAAAGATGAACAGGACTTTGCTGCGGATTTCTTTGGTTACGAAGAGGGAATCGTCACTGAGGTATCTTTGTAGTTTGTGGAGTACTTTTTTCTGTCCCTGTCTAAAATGCACAAGTGCTGATGATATCTTGTAATTTATATACTCCTGTAGGGACGCTAAGAGTTTTGAATTAGGAGGAATAATTGTGCATTATCCAGCTCAAATTTGACATTTTTCTTTTTTTTTTGAGTAGCATGTTCTAGTTGTAAGAAAGAAGCAATGGTGTGTTTTCTGTTAGGTAGATTTACGTGATAATTTTGTCATAAAATTGGTGTTCCATTCTTTCATTGCGACAATTTTCTATACAACCCCTGCCAATGTGGTTTGTACATGAATCGAGGCCATTGGCATGAATGGACCTCGGTGCAAGCTACAGCCTTCCTTGGTTATTCTTTTTGTGCTTTATATGCAAGTGCTACTGGAAAAGGTATATGATCTTTATTCAAAATTATATCTTTTGTCTCACCAATGTTTAATGTTGTGTTGTTACTGATTTTCTTTAAAATTTGTTTGTAAGCTCACTAACAATTGATGAAATTTCTACTTTAAAAATCTCCGACGGATCTTGTCCAATTACTCCTTTAGATTGATGAAGCTGATGGAGGGTTCTTGAGTCGTCACAGAAAAATAGAGTAAGTTTGAATGTAGAATGACTCAAGTCTTTAATGTAACCTGCTGTGTACTTGGCATGGTTGTTTTGTATTTTGGGTGTGTGAATTATTAACCTGATTGGTTTGTGAAAAGCATCCTGTGCACCAAACATTTTAGAGCATGTCCATGTACAATATATTTTTCAAAAAGTCTTGGTTTTATGAAAAATGTTGCAATCACATCGTTTATAGCCTACTGTGTGCTTGGAAATAAAAAAAAGTACCCGTTTTTTTATCTTCTGAGATCCTAGATGGTCCAGAATGTAGTGTGTCGTTTCCTGACTTTATAACTTGTTGATACTATTTGAAAAACACCTGAGGTTCTAAGTAAATTTGCCTACACAAAGTGAAATCCATGCTTATGATCAAAATAAGGTTTATGACAGATTTATTGTTAATTTACTGCCATTAGTCATCACTGCAGGAGTAGAATTTGTTGTCTGATAGAGGGTGGGGGAATCTTGAAAAGGGGTGGCTGGAAGGGGTGGGGTGTTATCATGACATGGGAGTCATGCTTGTGTTATGTTCTCTTGAGACCATAAAATTTTATCACAAGATTCTTAAATGAAATTCAACTCCAGAATAAGAACATTTTTAATCAGCAAGCTTTTTTGTAGAACCAATGGACATGTTTTTCATCCAGTAGGTAGTTGATCCATGCAGACTTAATCATACGTCACAAGCCACTGAATTTAGCAATATTCAAGCTCCACATTTGCGTTTTATCAATTGACCATGCAGGTGATGGTACATGGAGGTGACTGGGAATTTTCAGACATTAGTAATAGTTCTGTACTTTATTGAGCAATCTTCTTACCTTGCAGCATAGTACCCACCTTGTAGTAACCATTTCTAAAGGTGTGAACTGTGTCGTCACTCAGAATATTGTATCTGTTTTCTGCAGGTACATTTTTTAGAAATGAAAACAATAGAGAAAGAGCTAGTTGAAATCTACCTGCCTACAAGACATGTAATAAGAACTGGGAAGAGTATGGGCCAAATGGCCTTAAAGGTCTTTGGGCATGAAACTAAAACAGCTGTTTTACTCAACAGTAAAATAGGTTAAGATCCTGTGATGAAAAATCCGTTGGAATTATTTGGATATATCATACTCAAGCTGTACCTCTTCAAAGTTTAACCATTTTCCAAGATTTCCCATCAGCTATAAAACTAATTTTGTGATGAGGTATGGTGTGCAGGCCTTGTATTGCTTTTGTTGATCCTTTATAAATTATTTGTCAATTATTTTGTCTTCTAGTTTCCAGTCAGATAATTTATATGGACACTGTAATTTGAGTGATGGTTAAAAAATAGATGGATAACATAACACGTATCTCATGAGTCCCTCTTCCCACATCACAAATTTGCATATGTAGCTCATGTTTATTCATGGTGTAAGTGCAAAAACAGTGATTGTAAATAGTCATTATTGTATGGATTTTGATGGGACCATTTTAATATTTTAATGCTTTTTACATGGATCAGTTAGAATTGATAGTTATGCCCACAGATCTATATGCTAGTAGATCTACTGTACATAAGGGTAGCAAGGCCAAGCAAGCGGGGAAGTAACACCAAGACATGGACAGTTAGAGAGAAATATTGCCTTTAAAATCCACCAAATAGCATAAAAAGAAAATAGCTATAAACAATATTAAACCATTCCATCTCACCAATAAACTCCAGCAACAGCTTTATCTCCACAAATTAAGTAAGCCTATAACATGAGTTATAGACGTTGCATCATTTAAACTTTTTAAAGTTTGGGCCATGATATTAGTCTTGAGCAACAAATAACCGAATATCTCTCTGTGAGAACCCTATTTTTTTTTAGAAGAAAGCCACCAATTATCTATCATTCTATATCCGTAAATATTGGGTTTTACGATAGGAAAATTTTCTGCACAACAAATGCAACATTTCCCTCAAAGTCCACCAAAGAGAAATGATACCGAAAGGTAACGAGGTCATCTGGTGATCTAAATAGGCATAAATGGCAACAAGCTCATGAGAAACTGCAACATTTTTGTAGGAATGGCCCACTCTGTTCTGATACATGTGCACTTCAGTCGCCTCAATAAAACATTCTCACCAATCAAAAATCTGATTTCAATTCCTTTCATTATTGTGTACTACTTAAGCTAAGCTCCAGCACAGCAGGTAAATCATAAAGCTTCAAGACTGCCACATTTATATCAAGTGCACAATCACCACTTTGCCATTTTTAGATAAAGTGGAAAATTAGTGGCAGACTTAGGTGATTAAAGTTTAAAACCAAACCCCTTTGGGCAAATGTCAGGACCTAGTCCATGCTATAAGGCCTAATCATAGGCTATGTATGGTACATATACATCAGCATTGACTGTTAAACCATGTGAATTGGAATGCTTGAGAATGCTGGAATATGGTTACGATAGGACTTTACTTTGCTTAATCTGAATGATACAAGCGTTACTAGGACTGGGGCAATCATAAAACTCAGTCAGCCAAAAAGGTTTCCAAACCAACATTAGTCCATGATCTGCAGTGTGCTTTTGATATTTTACAAATACAACTTAACCCCAGCTCATTACGCTATGCTGTAGGGATGATTGTAGGTAGCCTGGGTTGGTGTGCAAGACCAGCTTGGGTATGTACTGTGCACAAACTTCTGGGTAAAGACAGTTTGCAGTTGTGCACGAATGTTATTCACTTCTGATGTCACAAATTTAATTTCTGGAAATAGTACATGACAATCATCCGTAATGCTCTTCTGGAAAATTTATGTTCACCTTAAAAGCAGGAAAAATATAGTTCAATTTTGCCCTTAGCAAACTTTAGTGCATCAAATGACATTACATAAATTCATGAAAAATTTGGAGGACATGATTCTCATCTTGATAATTGGACACACACACAAAATCTGTTTCAAAGAGAAGAAAAATCGACAATTTTCTTTATTAAGAAAATACTGTTTTTGTTAATGTTTAATGCTTTGGTTTCACTCTTGCATTTTGCTGTGTTGTGTTATCTGTGAGACTTTTGCTTGCTATCTATTTTTGTAAAAAAAAAAAAAAAAGAAAAAAAAAAACTGAAAATTGGCAGAAGTAGAGTCCAAAATTAAAGCAGGTTGTAAAGGGGAAAATATAACTGGCTCATTTAGTTGAGTGCACACATACAAAGTATTTTGAATTGGTAAATTTGCTGCAGATGTCACAGATACAGTATGTTAGCCAGAAGAACCACTGCATAGAGAATCAACAAGGGACCTATGAGAGACCATTAAAATGAGGTCTCACCATCTGTGCCATCATTTATGGTTGAACAAAACCATGTAGCATATGCCAGAAAAGCTGAGATTAGTATCTACATAATAATTTGCATAAAGATAAAGAGGTTCCTCAGAAAAGGGCGCAAATTCAATATATTGGAAAGTTCTGTTTTCATCCTTTTGGTCCTGGAGAAGTACTGTTGGGAGGACATGGGCTGTAACCAGCTTATTCACTTTTTTACTTTTGACAAGCAGAGGTCTTTGTTGGGGGGGAGGGGGTACCAGGAGGTAAGTGCAGCGATCTGCCACAATGAATCTGTTATGAAAAACAAATATTTGAAGGAAAAATTTGGGGAACATAAATTGAACCTTAAGGCCATTGCCCCAGAAGTTCCACTCTCCCCTTTTCTCTGTGGATATGGGCCTAGCTAGATATTGTCTTTGATTGCAGAGCCTATCTATTGCTGCTGACTCAGATAGGTGGATATGTGTAATTTTTAGCAAAGAGACTGCTTCTATAGGGAGGGGGTGGGAGAGGAAAGGGGCTATAGGGAGGGGGTGGGAGAGGATGGGGATCTTTTGCTAAAAATTTAATACATATTTGCCTGAGTAGAGCACAGATTTTGCCAGAGCATAGCACAGTTTTGCCTGAGAATAGCAAAGTATTCTGTACAAGTGAGGGAGGGGGATGCTTCCTTCAGTCCTGTGCTTCGTATGCTTATGTATGTTAAAATAGAGAACTAAATACCTCCTTTAAAAGCTGACTAGTTGTAACTATATTTACTTTAATTGCACCATTTTCGAAAACTTTCTTTGATTGTTGTGGCATGCTAACAAACTTGTGTGAATTTGTCTAATCCTTGTATCCTGCAGCACCAAGTCCATGCCCTCTGATCTGAAGTAAGTGCCATGCTTTAGTCTGTGGTTGTTGTGACTCACAGCTTTTCCAACTGGTGTGAAATTTATAGCAGCTTTATAAGTATTGTACTTTCCACATGTCTGCTTCCACATTGTATCATATTTGTTAAAACTTTGCTAAATGTTTTAAACAGGGTCAAGATGACAAAATTATGCTTTTGTATGCTTTTATGATTCTCCATGTCAGTGATAACATTAGGAAGAGGAATTACTTCCTTTACATCATTTCCAGTTTCACCTGTTTCATGTAATAACCATATTCTTCCATAAGTTTGAATCAGGGGATAGCCAACTTTGATTATGATAATGTTCATTAGAATTGGAAGAAGGGGAAGGGGGGTTGATTTTTATACCTCTTCCAAGATTTGAAGCAGATGGAGGATGAACAGTTTTCATTGTTATAAAGTAACTACCTCTAATTTTAGTTTGATTGCTACTAATTAGAGCACTCTATGGGGCATTAGTGCAGAGTAATACTTTACATTGCTGGTCCATTGCTCACATTTAATTTCCATTAACATTTTCATAGAGCAATAGATGCTGCCATGAATATTTTTAGAGCAACATCAAGTTTTTTACATCTTTTTATAAATTTCAAATATGATCACCTTCTTTGTATAACAATTCCTTTGTGATTATGTTTTTCTGCACAAAAGGAGTTTAAGATTTCCAATGTTCAATCCTTTTTTTTTTTTTTTTTTTATGTGAAATCATACATCCCCCACTTTTGCTATGCAAAACTTGTATGGAAGAAATAACCTAAAACATTTACATTACCAGCCCTGGCTAAGATGAAATTTGAGTTTTTTGCATGGAATAATTTTGCTTGAAACTAAGTATTTTGTACTTACAACTATTTACAAGATTGTTTTCCTTGCTTCTGCTAACAAAGCCTTTATTGGAAGATAATATCAAATGTTATTGTCTACTTAAAAAGCATCATATCATTTTAACCATTAGCAGTTGTGAAAGCTAATGTTATCCAAAGACAATCCTAACTTTATCCAACCTTTACTTTTGTACCACATAAAGGAGATTTTCCTCAGGATCTGTTCCATGCCTATAGTTTGACATATTCTGATCAATTTTGGAAATAATCTTTATTTTATGTTACCCAAAACATTGATATATTCACAGATCTTTGATGTCCATTCTTTTCTCCTCTCTGGAGCAAGAATTGAGGAACTTCATTTCATCTGCAGAAAAGATGGACAGCTTGTGAGTTGCAATTTTTTTTTTTCACGTTTTATTGGAATAATACTTTTGGATTTATAGGGTACTGATGATGCCATTCATTTTATGAAGTCAACTCTGTTTTTCTGTATTTTGCCTCATTTCCTGCATGGATTTGTGCCTGACTGCTGCTGTCAGTGCTCCTAATTAACCCCGAACCAGCCTAAAGCAATAATTCAAACTGGTTAATAATTTTAAGCAGGACTGCCCAGTTACTGCAATAAGTGTTGGTTTTTACTTCAATGAGCATTATTCACAAATTAATTGCTTTTTTACAAATCAAAATGAAAAGTGAACTATAGGCTCAGACTACCAGATGCCTTCTGTAGTTGTTTATAAGATCATCTTTTGAGTACAACTTGTGTTCTTTAATATGGTAAAAATCTCCTATTCATTTGTTACAAGTGTTAATAGTTTATATTTACTATGGCCACAAAACTTATGTAAAGTACTGGTGCTCACTTTTTTTTTAACTTCAGTGAACATGAAGTCATACTCATAAAGACAAAAACTACAAAATTGTCAGCTGCGATCATATCAAGTTTATTGCAAAATCTTCAATACAGTTTGAGTGATTTTAATCATTCAAGGTTTCCCTGCAGTAGGAAAAATGGGAAAACATCTGGAATATTTTGTATGGCTTTGCACATCATCAAAACTGTTTGGTTGGGACAGATTGCCTTATATTCTAGAAGACTGAGGACGTTAATACCTTAGCAACATATGATTCATGTTACCACACGTCTTCTAGCTATGTATATGCAAAAAGCAAGTGCAATTTCTTCTTCCCAGCGATTTATTCTTCAGTGAAATGGCCATCGTGGTCATGAGGAAGTTTTAAATTCAGTATCAAACAATTGTAGGAATCCAGTTAAATCCAAACTGTCTTGTTTTTTAACACATTTTGTACAAGAATACAGTATATTTCCTGTCTTTACCTACATGTGACAGTTTCTCCGTCTTCATGCTGGTGAGAATAAGTCATGATGTCCTGTCTCAGTCTCAGACTAACAAATCATCGGCATCATATCTTCATCTTATTTTGGCCAATTGCTTGGTGGAGGTTAAACGGAAATTTGACAACTACATTGTAAGATTTTGTTTTGGTTACAGATCTAATTTCATATCTGATATGTTCATGAGTGAGCATGATGGCTGCTCATTTTTTTTTGAGGAAATTTTCCTATTTTGAATCTTAAGCAATCTTTTTACTTGGTTTTGAGTATGAATTCATGGAAGTGTTCATTTGTGGGTGGTGTGTGTCTCATGTGTGTAAGTTCTTAAACTTGCACAAAAAAAATACTTGAAATGAGGAATTACAATGTATTCCATACTTGGAAAATGGCTGTTCCATACTGACTTTACATAGAGTCTGTTGATTTTAGGGTTTTTCGGAGATTACATTATTTTAGGTGAAAGAGGTCAAAATATGAAAACATATTTAA
>WURT03183914.1:0-10180 GCA_009936505.3 Holothuria glaberrima | reverse complement strand
TTGACCTCCACCAAAACCAATGAGGGTTCTCTATCTTACCAAAACACATCAACATACTAAGTATGAAATCAAACCAACCTTCCTACCTCCAGTTATCATGTTAACATTGTTTTCAGAGATTGACCCCTGGTGACCCCAGATAAACTTTGACCCCACCAAAAACGATAGGGTTCTTCCTATTAACATAACACATCTACATACTATGTATGAAATCAATCCAAGCTTCGTAGATATCGTGTTAACAAGGCATTTGGGCTTTGACCTCTGGTGACCCCAGATGACCTCTGACCCATGCCAAAAACAATAGGGTTCTTTCTCTCACCATACCACATCTACACACTACGTATGAAATTAATCCAAGCTTCGTACCATGAGATATCGTGTTAACAAGGTTTTCAGAGTTCGACCCCAGTGACCCCAGATGACCTTTGACCCCCGCTAATAACAATTAGGTTCTTCCTCTTACCTTAACGCATCTACACATGAAATCAATCCAAGCTTCATACCCTGAGATATTGTGTTAACAAGGTTTTTGGGCTTGGATCCCCGGTGACCCCAGATGACCTTTGATCCCTGCAAAAAGCAATAGGATTCTTTCTCTCACCATAACGCATCTACATACTAATTATGAAATCAATCCAAGCTTCCTAACTTGAGATATCATGTATACATGGCTTTTGGATTTTGACCCCTGGTGACCCCAAATGACCTTTGACCCTGGCCAAAATCAATAGGGTTCTTTCTCTTACTATAACCCATCCACATACTACGTATGAAATTAATCCAAGCTTCCTACCTTGAGATATCATCTTAACAAGGTTTTTGGACTTTGACCTCCGGTGACCCCAGATGACCTTTAACCCCCGCCGAAAATAATACGGTTCTTCCTCTTATCATAACGCATCTACATAGTAAGTATGAAATCAATCCAAGCTTCCTACCTTGAGGTATCGTGTTAACAAGGTTATGACAGTTTGACCCCTGGTGACCCCAGATGACCTCTGACCCCCGCCAAAAACAATAGGGTTCTTCCTCTCACTATAACACATCCACATACTACGTATGAAATTAATCCAAGCTTTCTACATTGAGATACCATGTTAACAAGGTTTTTGGACTTTGACCCCCAGTGAACCCAGATGACCTTTGACCCCCGCCAAAAACGACTGGGTTCTTTTCCCTTATATGGGGTACCTACACAACAAGTTTGGGCTTCAAAGAAGTTTCCTTTTTTGAGATATTGCTTGCACAAGGTTTCAAAGGTTTGACCCCCGATGACCTCAAATGACCTTTGACCTCCACCAAAAACAACTGGGTTCTTCTCCCCTATATGGGGTACCTACACAACAAGTTTGAGCTTCAAAGAGGTTTCTCTTCTTGAGATATTGCGTGCACAAAGTTTTAAGACTTTGACCCCCGGTGACCTCAAATGACCTTTGTCCTCCACCAAAAACAATAGGGTTCTTCTCCCCTGTATGGGGTACCTACACAACAAGTTTGAGCTTCAAAGAAGTTTCCCTTCTTGAGATATCGCTTGCACAATGTTTTGAGAGTTTGACCTCCGGTGACCTCAAATGACCTTTGACCTCCACCAAAAACAATAGGGTTTTTCTCCTCTATATGGGGTACCTACACAACAAGTTTGAGCTTCAAAGAAGTTTCCCTTCTTGAGATATCGCGTGCACAAGCAAAGTGTCACAAACACACACACATACACACATACACACGCCATCATGACCGCATAGGTTTCTCTTTCATCGAAACCAAAAATGGGTTTCGTGAATAATTAATATTTCAGCTGCCTTTCAAAGTCAAGTGTGATGTTAAGTTTTGTCTTTGAATAAAGAAATACAGTGATGGCAAAAGTGCTTATGTGATACTATTTGCTTAGGTCTGGGCCTCAGTGTAATGCCTTCAAATTTTGAATAAAGGGACATGCTCTTCTTCACTGAGATTTGGCAACACTGTCTTGTTCAATCCTTATGCTTATACAGCTAGTGAAAGAAGTACGAAAAGGCAAAAAGAACAAGCTTATAAGACAATGATTTCTTACCGATACAATCAACGTCAAAACAATGCACGACATTCCCCAACAAAGTATAAGTAGGTGTTGCAAGATCCACTCCATTAAATATTTCAAAACACATGTAGTTCCCAATTGAGCATGAAGTTGTGAAATCGACTGTGGCAGTAGCTGGATTAAAGACTACCGCACTGCCAGGAGGGAGGTCCTCTCGTCTGTCATCTTCTTCTATTGTCATTTCTGTTAAAGAGATTCGACCAGCTGGACCATTCCCATCTACGTTATCATTGAAAAAGATATAGGGTCTCCAGAAGTTATTTCCAACAGCGGGATCTGCATTTGGGTCTGACTGGATAGTTAACGATGTTCTTATTTCTTGATCCATTGTATTTTCATAGATGACTGTCCCTGTAGCAATTCCTGCCACAAATGTATCAATAAGGATTCCTGGGGACAAATTATTGGACACAACAACTGTAAAAGACTAAAGAACACATTTTTAGCTATTTTAATATTAGTTGCTCAGGTCTGAATTGCTATGTGAGTTAACTTGCACACTGTCAGCTGCAAGTATGGAGGTGTATATACATGAGTGTAATATGTCTTTTTATCTTTATGCTAATTACTTGTGGTGAAGAACTTTATTCCTGCAATCTTAATTGAGATGGCACACCAGTGCTGGGTTTGAAGTGAAGCATATCATGAAATATATGCAATATAGAAAAGTCACCATGCCATGTTTTTCTTCTCATGTCCTGAGTGTTGCCTCACTTAACAATTATGCAAGGATTGATAGAACAATGCCCTAACACAGGCAGACAAAATGAGTAATTTCTGGGTAAATGCCATCTCAAAATAGTTTTATATCTGGTGGCAGTGGACTCTCATCATCTTTATTGGAGCTTTTCAAAGTAAAAATTTGGTACCTTAAGAGGTTACTTTTTTCACTTTTTCCAAAGTATGACAATTTTAATGTAATACTTCTGACACATACTTCACACTCAGAGTGCATGCACCAAACTTTTTCTGTCTGACAGCAATCTTTTCCAATGTGTTGATGTGAATGCATTTAACCCTTATATCTGTCAAAGCCTGGTAAAGTCAATGCAAGGGATCTGAGGACTCTTACACTGTGGTTGAGCCCTGATGACTGCTGAAGTCACAGAAGAAACATATCAGAAACTTAATAACCAGATTTCGATTTTCACACACTTAAGC
Source organism: Holothuria glaberrima (assembly GCA_009936505.3). NCBI lineage: Eukaryota > Metazoa > Echinodermata > Holothuroidea > Aspidochirotida > Holothuriidae > Holothuria > Holothuria glaberrima. Next base: position 6,939 of record WURT03183914.1, on the reverse strand, counting down.
ATGGTAATCCTACAGCCATATGTATGCATAATATACAAAACTCCATTTGACTGACAAAGTGACCAGGAATTTTTTTGTGTCCTGTAAATCAGTTCTAAGTGTTAAGTATTAAACTCAACTATATACAAGTTGGTGAATTGTAACTTCAAAGACCCATGCCACTCTACCACATCTGAGAAGCCTAGTTAGGGAGAACACCGAGGGCTCAAAATTTATGACAGTCCTACAACTGTCTCTGACAGCTAAACCTTCTAAAACTATTAACCAGTTTTTATAAAATGATGTCAGCATTGTAGGCCACTTTGTGCATGATCATCAGATTCACGAGTGTAGGAAAAGATTCTACATGTATGGTGAGTTAATTTATTTCTTAGCACCTGCTTCCCCCTCTACCTGTTTGATTTAGTTGTAAGCTCAGTTTTAGCCTACTCGAAGGCAAATGGGAGTTTATAAAGAGTGTATGGTTTTTTTTAGTTTTCTCAAAGGTAGAAGCCATAAGAATGTCTGACACAATTGAAATCCTCCCTACTCACAGGTGACAGGTCAGAAGATATGATGTCATCACTTCATCGTTGCAGCATAAGCTTAAGAAAATTTACCAATATTGGACTTCCTATCAGACTGGGTGGTCAAGCTTTTGCATATTTTGATACTTGAGTCAGAGACATTGAGGAAGAAAGAAAACACATTTACATTCTGTATATATTAACCTACATTGATGGATCATGTGTCTGTCAGAGATTCCCACTCTTTACCCTAAATCAACAACATTCTTGATTTTTCCTTTACCTGTAATATATATTTTCAACCTCTGATCTAACTCATGGCTACTGCCAAATTGCCATTGACCCACTAAGTTAAGACAAATACTCTCTTCACAAAATTTTTTGTCACTTGCAATTCAAAGAGATGCCTATGGGCTTGTCCAATGAGCTAAGTTCAGTTCAATGCTTAATAAAATTGGCATTAGGGGGGTGAGTTATGATAAAAACACTTAAGTATGTTTAAATGATCTCACGGTAATGGATAAAAATTTGGAAGAACACTTTGAAATATGACAGAAATAATCAGTAAATTTTGTTCTGGAGATGTAACACTAGGAGTAAAGAAATATGAGTTTAATGTTTGAGGGTCAGGAAACCATTTGGTTCATTGAGAACCCTATACCAGATTGACCAATGATCAAGTGTTTATTGGTAAAGAAGTACATAGCCTATCTAGGATATCTAGCTTGTCTTATAGAACCTAGTTTAAGTTATATCTGTTATCTGTAAGTTAATGAGTCATCGTTATTGTTTGTTGTATTGAGATGGCATTCAAGTGCTAGGTTTAAAGTGAAACAAATTGTAAAATTTACACAATGTATGTAGTCCATCTTACCTGTCTTTCACCTCTTGTCCTGAGTGTTGCCTAGCTTATTGTTTACATGAATATCCTATACACCAATCAGCAGGTACTGATATAACAATGCCCTACAAGCAGACAAAATTAACAAACCACAAGAAAACATCGTCCTAAGACCACACTGCACTAACTTCAAAGCACTGATTTATTGTTCCTATCCTACCAAATATGCCTTATAAACAAATTCCTCTTAGAAACACTTTGATGACTAACTGATACTAAATGCTAGGGCTGTCATAACCTTAAAGGAGATAAATAACAGCTCTCAATTGAACAAAGCAAACTTGAGTGCCATCTAGAGAGTTCTCTTTAAGAAAATTTAACTCACCAGCACAAGACAGAGGTTCACAATCAATTCTGTTGCCTTCATCACCACTAAAGGTAAATGCTGGATTGGATGCAAGGTTGCGATTGAGTTTCACACAGACATACAGATAGTTTGCACACCGTGCACCTCTTAGGTCCACTGTCACCTGATTGAACAAAGGGTCACATTGTTAATTTTCATGTAACCAACAAAAGGATAAATAAAACTAGGTGATGAAGTAAGTTTAACAATCACTGTGGCAACTAAATAAAGTTTGTTTTTTTTTTTTTGTCGACTGCTAAGCTCGTTTTACTGTAATACCTAAACAATATCCATGCTAATAGTTGGTCTGACAAAAATCCAAAGAAGACATTCTGCAGACCAAGTTAAAACTGAGGTACGGTAATTAGTTTTGTACTCAGAATATATTTTGAAGTTGGCAAAGTTTGCTAACTCAGCAAAAGAGAGACTGGAGCCATCAAGCATACTTTCATGGCTGAACTAAGAGATCCAGTCAGTTTCATCTGTGAGTCCCTGTATCTTCTGAAATAGCTTGATATCCTACGTCTTGGGATTTTGTCCATAACCTATAGCTTTCTGAATAATCTCCTACTGAGTAACTGTATAGCCCTACCAGCAAAATAGTTTTCAAACAAGTTATAAAACCTGGAATGTTTATTTATATTGCAAACACTACAGTCACCCTCTTTAGTTTTGACAGAGTTCCTTATGTTACCAGGTAGTTACAGCCAGGAACGGTTTTCCAGACGCTTTGAATTCCACTCCAAGTATAAACTCTTTTATTAAAAACCAATATACAAATAAATATTATACCAGTGTGTTCTCATTAAGATACATTGTAATAAACAAATTCTTTTTCCTTCAGTGATGCATTGATCTACCTCTCAGAGTTGGTATTTGACCTTATGTGGTGACCTGTTGGCAACTTGGGTGGAACTGGGGGGGTAGGGCATGTAAGGCTCTATAACCTAACCCTAGACAGTAACAATTCTCCCTATAAGTTAACTTCTAGCCCGTCCTCTAATTTAAGCAAAAACATCTGTCTAGTACACCTCCAAGACAGACCTAAAGTAGCCTGCACAGCATTTCAACTGCTCAAGAACGTACTGACACACAACTGTGTGTGAGTGTAAGTGGAGACACAACGGACTGTGAAAGTCATCAGTGACCAACCAGGGTAGTTTTATTGTTTGGATGATTGTACAGTCATCAGCTGTTTTTAAGACTCTACAGTTATTCCTAAGTACATATGGGGGATGTTATAGCCCCTTTAACTGGGGTACTGCAGGCTTACCAGTATAGAGGGATATATCCTTCTTACTAGTGTGGTTTATTTGACTATACATGTCTGCTATTCTTTCTTCCTTTGTAACTTTAGAGATTAAGCTCTTGACAAACCCTTGAGAACTTGTTAGCTTACTTCCTTCACATCATGTTTACAAATGAATAAATTTTAATGACACTGTATTATATTTGAATCATGTGGTGTGGAGAAAAAACTACAAAATGAAACAAAACAAAATTAACTTATATAATCAATTGTCTAAATCTTTTACTTACAAGTTGTTGGTTAAAAAACAGTGTCACTGACGGTAGAGCAGCTTGATTACGAAGGAACTGGGTGTTTATTGGAATAGTTGTAAGAAACTCTTGAGAGTTTATACCACGTGGATCACGTGAACCATAGATGACAAGATCCCAGAGGTTTGTTCCAGTAACAGTTGCAGATGTGCTAGTGAAGGTTGCAAAGAAGTTAATACTGAAATCATGAGATGGGTCCCCTTCTCTTACAACCGGGTCTGAGTTAAGTGAAAAAATGGAGAAGTCCACTTCTACACCTGTTTTGGTAGAAATAAAATTCAGTGAAAGTGAAGTGTTCCAATATATTTTCAAGTTTTGATTCTCTTCTTTCATGAAACAAAAAAGGCATTTATTCAATACAAGTTGACAATAAGAGGTCACTTTGCTGCTTTCACCACACTCATATTAATGAAAATTGAATAAGATAAATAGGAAAGCAAAGCCAAATGTCAAAATTCTTCAAAATTAGCAGATTGTGTAGCCTACTTTGATAAATATCATAGCAGCAAATATATAGCAGCAGCAGCATCATCATCATCATCATCATCACACTCATAAACTTGTATCCTCAATAAGCTTTTATTGAAGTCCATTTTAATAGGCTCAACAAATTTTCAGGACTTTGTTCAAATAGTTGCCATGCTGTTTTACCTTATAAGATGCACACATATCAGAATGATTCAAAACTTTTACAGCTACATTTACTGGCTGGAAACACATTGTCAATGATAACCAGCTGTAAAATATTCTGTCGAAGGGGAGAAGGGGGGGGAAAGGGTGAGGGGAATAATACCTGGGCTCCTCACACAATATTGATCCATATGATCTGTGGCTGAGTGGCCCAGTACAAAATTAAAAAACTGTGAGATGACAGGAATAATGCCGTCCAACTTTGGAAGTATTTTTTTTTTATATCATAATATTGCAGGCATTATCACCTCTGAGTGGCAAAGATGCTTTGTAACTTTGCTTTTGGGGGGAGGAGGGGATTGCCCCTGTGCCGTATGGCATACTGCCTATATTGTCAACATTGATGAGTTCAAATTATTCTTAAATTGTTTTCGTGGAAGAGAGCTCTCCAAAAATTACAGTATCTGACTATCTGGTTAGTCAGTTGTGGATGACCACTTTATCTGGCTATCTGGTTCAAGTTAGTCAGCTGAGGATGGTCCTTTCTTTTGTAACCAGGGAAACTAAGCAAAAAGTATATTGCTTCCTGCAACGTGCGACAGCTTGCAGTTTCAGATGATAGCTGCCAATTATGTGTCATTAGACCAATATATTGATCCTACACAACACACCCCCTCATGTGGAAGAAGCTATCAAAAGTATTAACTCAATCCTTTGTAACTTTTGTATCAAATGTTTTTAATACATTTTTTCTACTGTGAATATATTTTACCAAATGAATCTTTCATCAGTACCGGTATGTCAACTCATCTAAAGGAAGTGAGCAGATATAGTCAATTTGCAAAAATTTTGTAAACTTCCTGAACACTCTGCAGAAAATTTTAATTATCTTCCAGTTAAACTGTACAGCTGTATGCATTTTGAAGTACTTTCTTTGGTAAAGTGAATTATTGTTAAAGACAGCCTCAGTTTACACAGTTGTATCTTTGGATTTTCTATAATTGTATGGTACTGGTACTTAAGTTAACATACACACTGTGGAAAGTAACAAGCTGATACCTAGGTATAAATTACTTTCTATTGACCCATTTTTCATGCATTACAGGATGGAGTTTTTGGTACACATCCTTGTGTCCACAGTAAAATGCCATGGAGGAAAACAACGCACACCAAAACTCTATCCCACAATCCTTTGCACTTGCTGTATTTGGATAATCTTCTGTGGCATTTTTCCTGCCAAGATAGTAGTGCTACCTTTCTTTCACCTGACTGTGTAAAGATGTGAAAAATTTAATCACAGGTTGTGCAATTGTCCAAAAATAGCAGATTTTTTTATAGTGTGTATCAGAAAATAGTCTAAAAAATGTGAATTTCCTGTATGGGTTAGAAAAAATAGTTATAGCAAACTGGACTACAATTATTATCAATTGAGTGTGTAAACAAGAATAAAAGTAGCTTGCCAGCAGCATAATTTACAGTCAAATGTCATCTGATGGTTTGGGTCATAATGATTACAAACATGCAAACAGGGGACATTAAAACCAATTTAGTTTGCAGTAACTGAATGGCACTCCAGAGTGCAGGGAGTTATTATTGGATGGAAAAGCTTCCCTTTGAAGTGTGGTTGCACCATCACTCAAGGCCACAGAGTAATCCACCACTATTATCTTTCTTGCCATTTGTATATTGACTTAAACACTGGAAAAGGAGGTACACAAAGGGATTTGTTACATCTGCAGTAGGGCTGGAGTTTTACTTTCTGCCACAACATTGCCAGTCATTAGAAAATAAAAAAATGACTGAATCTTTTGATGCTTGGTGAGGAGCATGACAGACTGTATATCAATAAGGTTTTATGTCAAATGTGAACTTGAATGTATATCTGGCAGTTTCAGAAAACCTCTGGAAACTTTCCATACTGCTCTAACAAAACTAGACACCTGCCTTGTCAGTTAATTTGCAAGTGTGCTCTTGTTAATTGTAAAGGTCTAACAGTATTTCACTTTTTTGACAAAACAGTAGTTTCACGTTTTAAAGCATCTATTCCTAAGTGTTGGTAGTATTAATTTACACATCAAAGTTTTGGTCTGCGCAAGCCACTTGTTAAAGGATTAGTCATCTTGAATGATACTGCTAGGCAAATAATATCAAATTGAAACCACTGAATAAGAATAAAAATCCCTTTGAATCACATAAACATCTTATCATTGATAATCCCCTTGCGATTAAGTGGGTCTACTTAAACTTTCTGCTGTCTCCTCCCACAGTGGGCCCTCTCTGCAGTGTGATAGAAATCAAATAGTATTTTTTTTATCAACTTGCAACTTGACAGTACAAACCTTGACAAAAGGCCTCCACAGATGCATACTTAGTGCTTTCGTCAGGAACAAACGTCAAGGTAAATGGAGGGTTAGAGTTAGGAAGCTTATCAAACTCGACACAAAGATATAAAGGTCCCTGTAAAACAGAAAAGTGAAAGAAAAGTAACAAGAATTACATCATATATCTCGGTTTTAGCCACAGCTTCTATCATCTTCCATCATTTGTAAAGTTTTACACTATCACAAGCAACGTTGTTCTCGTACATCAATTCTCAAGTCATTGTTAGGGGTAGCATGAATTAGGCATTCATTACTTGAGCAGCACATGAAGGACACATAACAGTCAACTAGCCTTTGTCAGAAAATAAAAACTTCAAAAAATGCATGAGGGCATTTGTTTAATGCAATTAGACCTGGCTGCAAGATCCAGTCTATATACAGAAAGTAAAACAAATATTTTATGGACATTTTAAGCTTCTTTCAGGCAAAAATACAGTTTCATGATTTTGGATTATTTCATATTTTCACACATTCACTTTCATAGAAATATAAATTTGGTTATGACTCTGTGTTCCGACATCCCCACATTCCAACACCCTATGTCCTCCCACGATATATATATATATATATATATATATATATATATATATATCTATCTATCTATCTATCTATCTA
>WURT03183903.1:0-10181 GCA_009936505.3 Holothuria glaberrima | reverse complement strand
AGATCCCGCATGAACGGGTGAAAGCGCTTAGGATTTAATACATTTTATGATACTATATTGGTGGAGTTCTGTGAAGTTATTTCAACTTTTATATATATATATATATATATATATATATATATTGGTAGTAATGTTAATTATGATACTATTACCAAGTATGGCTATTTTAAGTGTGTTAAAAAGTCGTTGTGCCCTCCGTGCAAACTTTTTGGATGAATGCGTCAACTTTTCTAGCTGGAGCAAAGGTAAAAAATATGTCCTCAGAGGCAAGCTTACTAATTCCAGTTGCAATGTTATATATCTTACCACTTGTCTGGATTGTAACGAGCAATATTAACTCCCTTTCGAGATCATAAATCCGACATGGTAAACAAACAAGCCAAGTGTCGGTGAGTTAGCCGTAAATTTCGTTTCTAAATTACATATCTTCGAAACAATTCCTTCTCCTGTAATCAAATAAATTCGTAGCACCGTTGAAGTTGATTGTATATTAAACAAACGGGAAAGGTTTTGGTTGGTCCATCTATGTTCCATCTACACTTTTGGGATTAACAAAGGAAACGAATTAATCCCCTGAAAGGATTAGCTACTTTCGCCTATTATTTGCCCTTCTCAGAAAGTAACTAAAGTAAAGGAGATATTAAAAGGTCAAAGTTTCAAATGTGCAAAGCAAAGCGATGAAACTTAAACATCATCTAAATCTAGAAACATCACAGGTTAAACAATATAAAAATGAGACAAATATGAGGAATAAAAATCGTGTATTCAAAGAAATAAACTAAGGTAGGATAAACTTAGAGGGAGTACTTTAAAAGGATTATAAGATAAACTGAAAATGGAGGGGGTTGGTTAACTTTAAGGTTGAAGAAAATTGATTGATAGCAAACCAGTCATGTGATGAAAGTTAACCTAAACAGACAATACGTAACCAGAACTACATATCCCACAATTTGAAATCAGTTTCAAGTATTGTGAAATCAACATAAAGGGGCTCATTGACTTGATATTGAATATTTTGTTACGAATTTGAAGGAAAGCATTGCATGAAAATGCTTCTAATTAGCCTCATTAGACATTTGTCACTCTCCACAGTTACCGAACACGTGAAACATTGTGGTTTTTATGCACTATGCGATTCTCGTCCAAGCCCTTCAGAGGCAAGCCACTCTGGAAAATAGTAACATCTATTCACAACTGAAGCCTTGATTACAACAGTTGTTTGTAAGAGGAGTTGAGAGTCTGTCAATAAAGTTGGTATAAGGTTCCCTAATTGGTTGTATTTGAACAGGGGTTGCATATGATTAATACCTACTGGTAAAGAGTGTCTGGTCACGAATTTGTAATAAATGATTTTAATCATTAATTACCCCATCATTGCTAGTTATGTTGTGTGTTAAAAGTTCAGAATCTCTTAGTTTGACCATTTACTATCAACTTGTGCGTAACAATCAACAAGTGTGACAAAAAATCAAAAATTCATGAACCATCTCAATAAGCCCCTTTAATGTCATTTTGAAAGGACTTTATATATATCCTCAAAACAGCTTAAATTACCTCTAATTGATGTTTTGGACCATTTGTAATCATGATGTGTTTGTTGTAATAAAGTCTTTGCTGCGATGAATGGTGCATACCCTAGGCTGCGATCAAGCTCGTAGCCAAGGAGGGGGAAGGGGCGAAGCTCCCACCCCCTGAAATTTTTTTCGCCACCTAGACTAGTTTCAAGTTGCCATTGACTTAACACATTTTTACACATTTGGCCCTCTGAAAAATTTTTCGCCCCTCTGGAAGCCATTTCGCCCACTTCAGTACGGTACCGTACCTTGTCTGGCTACCGGCCTGGCTGCGATAGTCATTAAAATTAATTTTAAACTGTTTCACACTATGCATGCTTCTTAGGTAACTTTCTGGAGGTAATACTAGAAGTAAGCATTTTCCTCCAGGTATGTTTTCACCACTTTTTGAAATGGTTGTTTTTGCCATTTTAAGAAAAACACCAAAAATTGATCTCATATGTTCAAGTTCAATTTATTTCTATTTGTCTTCCGGAGAGGTATCAGAACTGAATATGAAATATTCATACATGTCACAAATTATAGTACAACAAAAAATATAAGAAAGAAAGAAAAAAGAGAGAAAACATTTCAATACAATATAGTAATTAACTATCGAGTGACTGAAGTACTGGCACCAGTCTTTGGAAGAAGGAAAATAAGCAGTGCAATGTTTACAACTAACGAAACTTTTCCATGATTTTCCAACAAAAATTACTCAAATTTCTAATGACAACTTTGTTTCTAGACTGAAAAAGGAATTCCATTTTAATGGCACTTGCCCTGGTTCTAAAATATTTTTTCAAATACTTACTACGCTCATTAGAAAAGAAGGGGGACTAAAAAATATAGTGAAATTCATCTCCGATTTGGTTGTTAGGACACAAATGTATATGCAAAGTTGAATATTTCCTCTCCTCAAAGTTTTTTTGTAGCCTAACTGCCTTCCTACATCTTTATTGAGATAACACATCATACAATGTCAATTGACACCTGCAGAGGCCAAAACACGGAGTGCATCAATTTAGGGTCCTTTCACAACTTGCTAAAAGATCTTGGCTAATTTTGTATTGTTGTACATATGAAATAATAAATTAGACATCAAAATGTTGTTCAGGTGATAAAAAAATTCATGTGGGCTGTTTAATGGTTTTCCTAAAACATAATTGGTAGTCAAATCCTTATGTGCGTCAATTTAGGACCTACAATCACTCTTGTGATCAAGGTCACTCTTGTGATCAAGTACTGAAGAAGAGCTAGTATTGCTGGAATTATTTGCAAAAAGCTTTAATGGCTGTTTAATTTACCAATTTTCAAGCCTCTACCGCTGTCACACTCATATCTCTTTCGAGATCTAGCTATTCACTTCTGTAGCACTGTTGTTATACAGTATTTCCTTTAACACACACACACACACACAAACACACATATATATATATATATTTATATATATATATAGATATAATGATAGGACAAATATAACGCTAAAATTCCAACAAGTAATAGAAAACATATACAATGTATTTTCATTGTATACATTGAATGTTTTCTATTACCGTACTTGTTGGAATTTTTGCGTTATATTTGTCCTATCATTTTGTTCACTTTTTCAACACTCGTTATATGTCCATCCAAATAGCAATGCTATATATATATATATATATATATATATATGTATATATATATATGTGTGGTATTTGTGTATGTCTGATTACCAGACACGTAGTAAAAGGTGTAAAGAGAGCGGGAAAGGAAAATGAGAAGTTTTTCTGTAATCATCACATAATGATGGGATCTTCTTATACTCACAAAAATCATACATCGTATCTTTTGATAACATAAGTGGGGACTAATACAGGGTAATTGGTCCCCTCTCTCAAAACTATGTCCCCCCAATCCATACCCCCTTACCTTGATCGTGGCCCAACGGGATACAACGAGAAGAGAGCAGCGTAAATGTAAAATGTGTTGAGGGGTGGGGTAGTTTCATTTTAGGACATCTAACACTGGCATGAAATCGGTCAACTGCTCCTTATCCTGATAACATTGCTTTATCATTTTGAAAGACCTTTCAGCCCTTGTTTGTTGCCATCACAGATGCAAAATACTCAAATAAAATTTGTTTTTGTAGTAAAGCATTTGAAACTTTATCGAATCAATCTGAAAGAAACACCGGTTTTCATATTGTCTAAAGTTATCATTCGGTCTCAAAACGCATTTATCTTACTACACTAATAACATATGGAAGCAGTGGCGAAGCCAAGATCATTTCAGTAGGGAGGCGCTGGGAACTTGACCATTTCATGGGAGTGTGTCTTGTTACTATCTAGGCAGAGCGTCACCATTGGTTGGCGCTCAGCGTATACGGAAATTTTAGATATAAAGGCCTCCTAGATCGCCGGAAATGACACTTCCCAGGCCTTGCAAGTTGCTCTAAGGTTTTCTCAACCTCCTTGATTTTGAGAACTCATGTCTTGATATGGTCATCGAATAGTTTATTGAAATAGATAAAATAGTCTGGAAAGTTACTTTGAAATATCACGGCATATCTTTTGTGAGTTTGACGCCGACATTGACGGGGGGGGGGGGTACTATAGAAGATGAAGCTTTAAGCCTACCCCAGATACACCCAGAAGACCTATAAAACTGTGTATATTCAATCGGGCTGGTATGACAGTATGAGGGGGTTTTCCCTCCCCTTTGAGAAATTTTTTGTTCAGTTACGATGGCTTAGACGCAAAATGGTGCTATCTTTGACAAATTTTCGAACTGATTATATACTGGTGATCTTTTGCAATTAAGAGAATTTTTACTTTTGATTGACTGTAAAGGAAAGGTGTGTTGTGGGTAACTCCTTTCCCTGGAAAATTCTTGCCAAGGTAACGTAGCTTAGATGCAAAATGCATGTATCTTGTCAATCTTTCAATTAATTACAGGCTCAGAATGATCATTATGATGCAAGGTCCCTGCAAAGGTCGAAGATGTGCTTTTGTCGTAAAAGGGCTTTGGTCACAATAATGTATCATTGCCGAAGTAATGGTGATAAGATATAGTGTGCAATGTGGCAGCTGCGTGCGAAGCGGGCTGAAATCTTGCATTGAAGATCATTTCCATAACAAAAGTTGTGGGCAGACTTTGCACTGAGACACTTCAAATTCCTAACAAAATACATCCGCTAATTATTGATTAGAGGGAGAATCTTCTTCTAGTAATTCGTATAAACTTCAATTTTCATAAAATATGTCTTTCCCTGAATTTCACTACTTTACATTATTGCAATGCTCTGCTCCTCCATAAAGAATTACCTGCAGAAGAACCATCCGACTAATTTCGAACCTAATCACTGAATCATGCGAACATGTTTTAGGCGGTTTTGAGAGTAAACCCACTCACCTAGTATGCAATGAGGTGCGGAGCGAGTAAATATTTTGAGACTTTGAGAAGGAATTGCAAAAATTTTGATAGTTTGAGAACGACTTGTGACAAAAAGTGATCAAAATAGATTAATCATTCAGTCAGAAACGCACCTCGCCCTACCCCTACAGAAATCTATAGCTTAAACGCCTTTGTGGCTCATTTTAAAATTTTGGGGGTAGTTTTCGTAAATCGATTGGGGGACGTGCCCCCATAACCCCATGCCGTCGCCACTGAATCTGCAAATTACGCGTGGAAAGTAAAAAAAGATTGACAGAACTTTTAGCCATGTAACATACTGATGTAGCCTAAGTACGGCAGAGCAATTAACTAACGGGCTGTCTAATAAAATTTGTAGCCTACCGTGGCACAATGGGCCAAGTGAAAATGAAATGGATTGGAAGTCCGCCAGAGCTAACTTCGAATTTTGGATTTTGAAATAAAATAATTTTGTTGCATATAGGCGCCATGCTAGTCTAACAACACGGCCGATTAGTATGATATTGCAGACTGGACTGTGTATGTGAGTAGGGCAGAGAGTGACTGTGTTGTAGTCTTGTAGAGCAACTGCGTGGGCAGGGAATTATATTCGACGGTCATCAACACGTGATTATAGTACGGTGAGAGTGCTGTAGATATCTTCTCAGCCTATGCGCTATTTCACGTCAGGTTTTTCAGCAATTTTAGCCTACTGCCTTCCACGGTCGAAGGGTCGTTCATCAGTGGTCATTATAGGAGTTCGAGACCATTTTTCGCACATGTAATATTTTTTGACACACAATATCCCGGTGGGGCGAGGGGTGGCGACAAGCTTTCATTGTGGGCTGTCGCCCCCATATCACCGTGGCTACGCTAGTGTGTGGGAGATTCCATTTGTGTGATTTTATTTTACTCTGTTACGTTCGTTAACCATTCAATTGATCATTATCTTTCAAATTCGGATTTCCCTTTCTTGGGAAGCCATCTCAGAAGAGCAAAACATAGCAATACCCGTCTCATGTCCCGGCCGGGAGCGAACCACAGAAACTTTATCCACTCGGCTGTATCATTCATTCCTTGTGAAAGGTTTTACGCATGGTTTATCCAGGGAGTTGCTATTTCACCCCCTGGTTTATCATTTCAATGTTCCAATATTTTATGCTACTCTTCAAGACCATGAACATAACATACTAACCGGTACAGATACAGGCCAGTACTCCTAACGATTGAGGGGGCTAGATAAATTTCACTAGGGACGATTTTTCAAGTGAAGAACTAGTTACGTTGAAAAAATCCTGTCCAGGGCTCATACTAAGGAGAGAATGCTAATTGAATTGTACGATGAACCAGGATCGACTATTTTATATGAGCGTCGAATTTAGAGCTCTGCAGTACTAATCTCTACAGGGCACAGGCCCTGCATGGTCAAGGGACATGTGCCCATTAAAAAACTTTGCCTCCTAGAAAATTTTGAGACCAAAAATTTGCCTTAACCGCGCCGAAAGTATCCAACCAATCGGTGGCCAAACCCTAATCTATACCTATTTCCCAACTTGAAGTTCTGGTGACATGCCACCAAAAAGAGCTGTTACACTTGTTAGGTAAAAATAAAATCCTCCAATGAAAGATCCGTTGGAATTATTTCAATATCGTTTACCGTTCTTAAGATATATGTATTCAAAGTTTGATGGTTTCTGAAATAACTCATTGCCTATGCAAAAATAATGATGTGGAGTGTTGCACAGTGTGAAGGTTTCTTTTCTTAACCCTTTATAATTTATCTTTTAATTACTGATCAGATAGTTTACAGTTTGGTGAGTGATATCAATATTTCCCAAAACAATTTTAACTTTCCTAATAAACCCCTCAGGGGATAACAATGCTGCAATGCAGTGTCCTTGAAATAAGTTGAAAAACAAAGGCTTACATTAGCCATATATATGGTATGTCACTCTTTCGATGTCATATATTTGCATATTTTACTCATGTTTATTCATGATACAAGTGTAAAATAGAAATAGTGTAAAATGGTCAATAATTGATGAATTTTTATCATTTTTTTTTTCAAAATTGGCGTTATTTTCAGGATTTTTAATGCATTTTATATCAAATATCCAACTATGTTATTTTCATGTCACCAGACCTTTAAAGTGTCCAAATTTGCCTCAGAGCTGACGTCAGCCTATAATTTAAGAAAAGTTGATAGCCCGGTTTACAATCATCTAAGAATTGCAAGTTCGACACCCAATCAGTTCCCATCCTGTTCAGCCCTTGGGCAAGGATCTTTCATTTCGGCTACACATCTTTCCTCCAAGTGTTAATTTGGCAAAGTTTTGAGGTCTGACCGGATGAAAGATTGTCTCTATTTCGGACAATTAATCATTTGTAATGGCATACCTAGTTATCATATTGCAAGTCCAGTAAACAGCAGAGTATACAGACCAGCTGTTAAATATTACTTCCACTACGTAACAGTTTAGTCTCACATTGCAAATTCAAAGTGGGCTAATATAGTCACACTTGTATGCTTTAACTACGTGATATCATTTAAACGGACACAGATCGGAATTGTTGATTTGTCAAGTAGCCCATGAGATTGTCAGTTAATCTTTAACTCGACTCCGTGTACGTTTTTCGCCCTGTCTAAATTAAAACCAAAGAGATGAACGTATTAGCTTAGGCCGATAATTTCCATGCCAACCTATCAACAGATTTTTTGTATCAGTCATAAACTCTTTGTTACTGTGGCCACCGTATCATTTCGTCTTGTGCCTAGAACGCGAGCAATCTATTTTACGGACGAGGAACTGAGAAAACCTACTCTTTCTAAATACACCAGTAAAAATTGGCAATTTTCAAGCAAATTTACCGGAAATACTTAAGGTGAGATTAAATTCCTTACGATATCGTATTTTCTGTAGAATTGTATATAGAGTTATTCTTGTGCTCCGTGAAATGGTAGTTTATCATCAGAGTAAGATTGCACAGCCTGTTTAAAATGTTCGACAAGATCTTCCAGACGTAAAGTTTGAATTTTAATTTTACAAAATCTTTCACGTTCAGAGGAACTTAAACACTGTACGACAGGACTGCTCAGGATTTTTAGACCCATAATTTTGAAAACTGGCAGCACGCTTCTCTTTCCATATTTCATTATGAATGTACATAGGTCTGTTAAAACAGTAATAAGAAAATAAAGGAAACCTTGTCGGAGAGTTATTGAAAATTTGTTTCTTTCAAAGACTGAAAGAAATTGCGGTCGATTGGGTAAAGGGCTCTATGTCTTTAAACTCAACAACGTCGTATAGGCTATGGCAAATCTTTCTTTCTTCTGCAACTTGGAATTGGCGCGGAATCGAAGGGTACTGGACTCGGATTTGACCTATCATGATAGCCACTGGAACGAAATGAGCTCGGAATCGGTTTATGTGGACTCGGATGCAGTCCTGTAGTTTAAGGTCAAATCCTAATTAAAGACAGTCGCCCCAAAATTTGCTCTGAAAAATCAGCAAACTCTTGCAATTTTTCTCTGATTGCACTACAAGCACCTCAGAAGCCGTTTTAAACATATCTATTACAAACAATAGGTAAAGCAAGGAGTCATTCTCCTTGAATTTCACAATTTACTAACGAAAATATTGTCACATGATCAAAATAGGCCATTCACGAACTAGAGTGACGAGGCATACTGACTCTGATTGGGATGCAGAAGGGGCGAGAATCTTCTCTGGAAACAAATTAGTCACAAGAACGTTTGTCAATCCTTGTCCAAGACCAAACCTAGACCAGATTTGTTTGGTCTTTATATTGATTTTGGACCCACGTTTTGATGGTCTGACCTGTAGCTTGTGCATGAAATCGACATCCCTTTGGTCTCGGGTAGTCTGCCTGTTTTCAGGTTTTAGACCCAAAAGGGGAAAAATCGAAAAAAAGACGATTCAATCGGTGTAAATTTAATGCCTTTTTGCAAAGCAAAATTATCGTCCCCACTGAACAAAAATGCTAAAACCGTATAGTAGGCTTGGTGACTCCGATATTTTTGGGAGTCGGGTACCCGCGGCCTGGATAGTCGCGACTCTGAAGCTAGTCGCGACTTCTACTTGGTATTGGTTTCAATGACGTCATAACTGCCCTACACATATATAACGCTATATTTTGAGCAAGAATTATTGTATAGACAATGTAGGAAGTAAACGATATGCACTACGCAGTTGTGTATGTGATGTGTGGGCATTACGTGTTATGAATGACATTCTGTACTAAAGTAGTGTACTGAATACCATTAGCCTACTGACACTGAAAAGGGGTTGCGGTGCGCAGTAAAATTTCATCGGTGGACAGAGCGAAAATGTGGAACTTAAATTAGTTGATGTAGTACTATAAAGAGTAGCACACAAAAACAGATCTTCATGAATGGTTTTTCATAGTTTTAAAAATTCCACGGGAGTCGGTACTCAGACCAAGGAAAGTGGAGTCGAGTCGCGACTCCCTGCCAAGATTCGCGACCCTGAAGTAGAGTCGGTAACCCACCCAAGCCTACCGTATATGTCATAGCCTATGTGTATGGGAGTGAACGTTTTTGATGTCCTTGGGGGACTATTCCTCAGGATATTTTATAACTTTTAATTACATATTATTGAGAAGATCTCATAAACCAAATGCCGTATACTTGTTCCCTGCAAGCTTACTTCCGGTTTTCGGGTTGGTCTCACGTGGTCTAGTGAGAGCTCTTCTTGGGCCGTTTGGCACTGGCAAATCACCAAAACGATGACTGTTTGGTCTGGGATGGTCTGAGAACGATGCTTCGTCGGAACCTGGTGGTCCTGGTTGTGTCCAAACCCACGATTGGGAGGTTTGGACATCATAAAAAAACTTGACCAGCTCACCTTTATTTTGTAGCATTAACTACATTAAGAGTGAATTTGTGGTGTAGTTGTGCAACTAATTCACATACACTGTAAAAACGCTTGGGTCAGTTTGACCCAAAAGTGGGTCAGGAGGAACCAACTCTAAATTATTGGGTCAAATAAAAGGCTATATTTAACTCTAATTAGATTGAAATTTAACCCCAAATGTAATGATTTGTTCAGTTCTCTCGTGACCTATAAGTGTTTTTAGAGTGTAAGGAGACCATTTTCATTACTTTTTAGTTCAATATTTAAAGGCCAAAGAAATACTGCTTTCTGAGTAGGTACATATGATAAAGCAACAAATTACAAACAAGTAGCAGCAAAC
>WURT03183892.1:0-10181 GCA_009936505.3 Holothuria glaberrima | reverse complement strand
GGGGTTATCCTATGCATGAAATTGATAGTACTATGTGTCTACCGACTAAAATCGACACATTACAATTTACACATCATACTCAACATAGGTTTCACCAGGAAACTGCTACTCTAACGGCAGCTCCATGATTTTATCAATAAAATATAACATAAAAAGTTGACATTAATAATACCGTAATAAATGTACGTGTCCCATTGAAATATTGCTACCATGCGTACTGACATGTTTCAGTTTGAATTGGCAGTCTAAATGTTCATTCAAACCCTAGACTTTTACATAATACAAATCGATATAGGCCGATAATGTGTTAACTCATCGACACATTTCATCTTCCGAAATTAACAATCGTTGGAGACTACGGTGGCGATCACTCGGATGCAGAGGACACCGTCCTTCAATAATTTGGTTTGGCGGGCAGAAAATTTTTCTTCGATCCAATAATGAGTTCAAGTAGGCTCGTAGCAAAGGCTAGGGTTCGCGGGTTGAAACCCCCATGACCAAAGCTTGAAAGGAATAACGGCAAAAATCATGAGTCTTGGGGAAATATGCTGACATGATAAACTTCACTACGTTTGAGACAAAAATTTTGCCCACTTTCGCATCTGGAGACATAAGAAATTGAGCCGTTTTCCCCCAAAGACGAGGGAGAATACCCCAATATTACACTCCAACAAAACCCTCCCCATGACTTAATCCTGGCTACGCCCCTGGGACTAATCATGAGTAAAGCAACGGACTAACAGTCTTGATGCTACTTTTAAATCGAAGAAAGCAAAGCTGCTAACCTAGTTGTTTGGTTGTTATTTTCAATGAAGATGACATATGGTTTCTTCTGTGACTATTGGTGCAGAAACACCTTGGGTGGGTTAAGGTGACCTAGAGGACTCAACTGTTATTCTTGATGATACATAGAAATTACTCCTATGAACCAAACATACAAAATGGAAAACCAGCAACAACTTTAAACCTAATTTTGTCCAAAACTTAAATTTATACTACAACTGTAATTGGAGATGTGTATTGTTTCCACACCTGTAGTATGTATTCTAGTTTACCTGTAACTGCTGTAGTTTCTTCTGCAGTGGTCACTGTAGTTTCTGCAGTGGTCAATGTAGTTTCTGCAGTGGTCAATGTAGTTTCTGCAGTGATGACTGTAGTTTCTACTGTGATCACTGTGATTTCTGTAGGGATCATTGTTGTATTTTCAGACGGGGTAGTAGGTAAAGCGGTTATTTCTGTTGTCCTTGTGGTAGGTTGTGAAGATGGAGTTTCAGTGGGTGTGATTGTTGCAGTTTCTGGAACTGGTGTTGTACAGGTATCATTGCAGCATTCATAAGATAAGATAAGATAAAGTAAGATAAGATAAGATAAGGTAAGGTAAGGTAAGATAAGATAAGATAGGATAGGATAGGATAAGGTAAGGTAAGGTAAGGTGAGGTAAGGTGAGGTAAGGTGAGGTACACTTTATTGTCTAAATAAAATGGAAAATTGCTTTCGTGACATCAGAACATACAACATTCAACAGCAAAATAAATATAAAATACCAATTACCAAAGAAGAAAAGATTAAAAGCCGAACTTAAAGAGTAGAGAAAATATACATTAACGGGTTGCATTGTTGTTATTAATCGAAATGGAATGCGGTACAAACGGAAACCTGTATCTGTTTACTCTGGGCACATGAATTCTTCTACCTGATGGGTAGAAACTGAATTAAAGGAAAAGAGGATGAGATGGGGGTTTTAAAATTTTGGAAGTTTTAAATTGGATAAAATCTGTAAAGATTAAAGAATACTAGGAAACAATGATTTGTTGCCACATATATGACCAGCAAGTTTAACTACTTTATTGATTTCCCTTTTTGATTCATTAGAAAGCAACCCATAAAACAAATAATGTGAAAGTTAAAATTCTCTGACTTACGGAATGATAGAAAAATTGCATAAAAGTAGTATCTACATGAAACTTCTTCAACTTTCTGAAGAAAAAGAATCTTTGGTGAGCCTTTGATTTGCTTAATTAACATAATCAGAAAATGTAAGCTTGTCATCAATTGTAATACCCAAACATTTGTAAGAATGAACGTGTTCTATGTCTTCGCCATTTATAGTAATTGAATAATGAACACAGGTTCTTTTCCTAAAATCGAATACCAATTCTTTTGTCTTCTTCACTAAGTGATTTCTTTTAAACCAGTTTACAAAGTTTTGGATTTCATGGTTGTAGGAATCTAAAGTGTCATTGAATAACTTACCCTTTTGTAACCGTGTCATGTGCATAATTAATAATTGAACAATTTTGATCAATACATCTGTAATCATTGGTATAAACACAAAACAAAAAGGGGTGATAAACAGCAACCTTGAGGTGCACCAGTACTGAGCGAGTTTTTATCAGAACATAAACCTTTCAATTGAACAAACTGGGGTCTATCTCTTAGGTAGTTTAAAATAAACAATGCTAATTTACAAAAGTAACTTATTGATTAATAAATGGGGTTGGATGGAATTAAAAGCTCTTGAAAAATCGATTAATGTAGCTCTGACAAACGAGTTACATTGTTCTAAATGTGAAAGTGTATTGTTAAGAAATAAAAGCACCGCATCATGAATTCCCCGTTTTGCTTGGTATGCAAATTGTAATGGATACATTATAACACTTTTTTTACATTCAATAAAAGCCTCAAAATATGTTTTTCAAAGCATTTCATAATAGAAGAGGTAAGGGAAACAGGACGATAGTCATTTAATGATGTGACAGCTTTTGATTTTGGCACTGAAGTGACTGCAGAATTCTTCCAGTTTAAAGGGATATCATCAGAATTAATTGACAATTGAAAAAGCCTAGTAAATATAGGAGCTAGTTGAAATGCACGTTTTTATGACCTTATTGCTAGTATTATCTGGACCACATGCTTTGTTAACTTTGACATTGCAAAATAAACTATGTACATTAATTTCATTAACAACAATTTGATTAGGTATATTACACTCATTATTCAGCATTGCACTGAGAGAAGATTGTTCATCTTTAAAATCTATTACATTAAATGCTTGAGTAAAAATCATTAAGCTCATTCACAAAGTGTTTAGATACATCTGTATTCACAGACTGTTTATATTTATGGCCAGTAATGGATGACATAACTTTCCAAGCGGCAGAGCTATCATTCGACTGGAATTTTTCCTCGATTTTCTTTCCATATAAATATTTGCAGCGTTTAGTTTCTTGCTTGATTTCGTTTTGCTTTAACTTTACTGTGATGAGATCATTGGATTTAGATGCTTCTTGTTTCTGTTTAATTAATGGCATCAACTCTTCTTTTTTACCTTTGGTTTATTGTTGGGGAAGACCTTTCGTGTTCTGACAGGGACAATTGAATCCAAACAGAAGGTAATTTATTCATTGATTGTTTCAACCCTTTTATTAATGTCTTCATGATCGAAAACATTCCAATCAGTATTCTTAAAGCAGCTTTGAAGCTAGTTGATGACCCCTTGTGTCCATTTCTGGTATGTTACCTTTGTTGGCTTCTTTTGTTTGATTCTCTGTTTATCCCAGGGGTTTTCAACCTGGGGGAAGCGTCCCACCAGTGGGACATTTCGCAGTTTCTGGTGAGACATGAGCTCGTCCAAGTCCCATAGAAAAAAACAAGTGCTTATGTGCTAAGACACTGTATCAAAACTAGTGTTTGAAACAAAAATTGTGTCTGAGTGTTAGTTATGTGTAAAGGACGAGTATACCGTGCTGTCGGATCTCGCCATACGAAAGCTTATGCCATTTCCATCGACATATCTATGTGAGAGTGATTTCTCGACTGTGACGTGTATGAAAACTAAACCCCGAAATCAACTCGATATTCAACATGACATTTGGGTGTGTCTCTTCAATAAAGACGCTGACATCAAACAACTCGTAGATAAGCAAGCACAGCCATCACATTAGTTTGGACTCAGGTTTGAAATATGTATTCGCGTCACAACCTTGGAACACTAAAAATATTAAATATGTCGTCTATCCTAACACGGCGGAAAATGTAGTTCCATAAAAATAAAAAAGGTATTCGCCAGATCTAATTATCAGTGACAATTTGATATCGGAAATCCCCACTTTATTTTTGTTATAACCAGAAAGACTACGCATAATTACAGATATTACATAAAGATGAGAAGTGGAATATAATGATATATATATATATATATAAATGCCTAAAATTAGGGTTTTAAATGTCACCAAACTGCACCATTTCAAGTGTTTTAATCTAAAATTTTCCACATATCGGGAGGGAGAAATCCCACTCCCGAACCCTCCCCCGTTCGACACTCCGATGATTGCCGCCCCTACGCTTAACAATAGCGGTGGTACGTGATGTATTCATAAATGCCAATTTAGGACGACAGCCAAAAAAGGTTGAAAACCTCCTGGTTTATACTCTGGTAAAGAATACAAGACATTGTGATCGGAATTATCCAGGGATGGAAGTGCTTTGACTTTGAGTTGTCACGTGACATTACCGAAACATTTATCCAAAATGGCGTTTCCTCTTGTATATACACTTACATACGGTACAAAATTTGGGTAATAAAAGCCACAGTTGTTAAAGTCACCAATAATAAATTGGGCAGCGTCAGGCTTTAAATTTGAAGGATAACGTATTTTGCTTGAAAGAACATTGTTTGCTTTTGAATAATTCGCCTTTGGGTGTATGTAAACAATAGTAAAGAATAACTAATTTCCCGAGGAAAATAAAATAGCCGTAAGCCAACAGTCAACAATTCAATGTCTTCATCACATTATGATTCTTTCACAACGTAACTGTTGCACAAGTTATTATCAAAGTACAAACACACAGTACCCCTTTTGATTTGCCCGAGTTCAGGGTACTGTCTGATTTGATAAGAGTGAAAGTATCTATTCCAATTGCACTATTGGGTGCATCTGTGTCAAACCAAGTTTCTGTAAAGCATTAAACGTTAGATTCACGAAACTCATATTTAGACCGAGATAAAACATCTAACTCATCCATCTTATTTTGGATAGACCTGACATTCCCGATGACCATTTTAGGTAGTAGGGTTCTATTCTTGCGACGGCGCACTCGTGTTCGTACGCCTCCCTATTTACTTCTTTTTCGTTTTTTCATGTCCCTTGGAAAGTTTGTATAATCTGATGGCCTAGATACCTAGGTTGGCCGCGGTAGTTCAAATTCAGTTGAGGAGTAAGATAGGCTCGGTGACGTAGTAACTCGAAAATCCTCAGAAAAAACACAAGGTGTGAGCAGAAAAACAATAAACAACACGAAAGATAACATACTTAACACAGGCAAAGAGTTAGGAAAAAATTTTGGGTAAATATTGCAAGATTTCATGGTGAAAAATAAGTAAAAACAAGAGAGTTTTTCTTTCACGTTGTCGCCACTGAGCAGAGTCACAAATTGCATTTATATCTTATTTTGAAATCAGGACACGCAAACGCTTTTGAGATATCACTATGTAAACCCTTTTACAAATTTCACTCGACTTCCGGAAATAATTGATGGAGCTGTTCATTAGGCGTAGTAATACATTGAATGTCAACAGGGTTTTCACAAATATGTTCCTCACAATCTTTTTTGTTCTCATTTTCATCCTCAAACAGTGGTCTTTGTGGATTCGCTTTTCGCCGTCACACCAGTCACTCCATTCCCATTGTGGTATACATGCTGATATTTAGCAATTAAATCAATGCATCAATTAGTAGTGTATGTAACAGTGGTCAAATTGCAGTGTTCTCTCTGCAAACTGACTTCAACCAAACAAGATGAAACTTATAGGTAAATAAATAAAACAAAAACATTTTAAGTTTAATGGCATATCCATGTCTGTCTAATGGCTTCTATAACAATACATAATGAAAGGGGCTTCCTCTAGACTGATTCCTCATCACATTCAAGGCGGGGCTGTTCATTTTCTTGCACTATGCAATACTCGTAGAAATTATTTCTTGCAGAAAGCTTTACACAACTTGTAAGGAATGTCTAAATTCTTGAAAAACCTAAGCTATAATTATCCCCCCCCCCCAGATTACCAAATGCCATTCGATATGTCATTATAATACAGTTCCAAACACAAGCAGAAAAGACCCCACGTACTGTAAGTTTTACTGCACATCATTTCTTGGTATAGATACATCAGGGGTACACAGGCACGTAACCAAGGGGAGGGTTCGGGGGTTGAAACCCCCTATGACCCAAGCTTGAAAATAATAATGGCAAAAAACATGAGTCTTGGGGAAAATATGCTAACACGATAAACTTCACCACGTTTCACGTTTGAGGCACATGCATTGCACCATTTCGCATCGAAAGACCAAAAAAAAAAAAAAAAATAAGCCGTTTTTCTCCCAAAAGAGGAGGGGGAATATCCCTCCCCATGTCACACTCCAAAAAGACCCTCCCCATGACACAAACCTGGCGACGTGGCCGTACAAGGATATATTTTAGAGGTTGGAAAGTAAATTTCTTTCACCCAAGTCCCATTTTCATAGCTTAGGCCTACTCCGTTGCTGAGATATAAAATGTAGAAATTTATTCATCTGATTTGAAATACTTGATTGTTTAATAATTTGTGATGTCCTTCTTGTACAACTAACATTGCTAACTTTTGTTTCCTTTCTAAATTGAAATGTTTACGCCATCTTTGAACATTTACAGTACTTTGCATAGCATGTTGTCGGGAGCTAGAGGGCTTATATAACCAAGTCACCCAATAAGAGTAAGACCGTGATCACATTTTCGCATAAGGTGCAGTGGCTTTGGAAAAGATAAAGAAAGACATAGACAGTAATTTGAGTAGATCAAGAATGACATCACAAATTATTTTGCAATCTACCATTTTAAATTGAGTGAATAAGTAAGCCTCAACTTTTTATATGTTAGCTCAGGAATACCCCGTGAAGATGAGAGTTGGCCCATTTGGATGCATTCGTAAGCTTTGTTACGGAGGCCAAGTGTATCATAATTATCGAAAAAATAGCGAATGGAAAATAATTTCAACATATCAGAAAGAATTCAGCATATCCAAAATAAATTCAAGCATCTTCAAAATAACTTTAGCATGTGAAGTCAAAAATCAACATGTTAAAAATTTTCAGAATCTCCGGTCACATTCAACACGTTATAACATGCACAATTTTGACAATTGAATTCAGTCCAAATGTGTGCTGCTATAAAATTTCGTTTATGTTACACATTGGCGATCTTCATGTGCGCGAAGTGTAACAAAAATATCCAAACGGATTTCAGCATATTCAAAGTAAAATCAAGGTATCACAAATGTAGCGGCCTGAAGTTAAGGGCCCCCATACAAAAATTGACTCTTCATATGGCCGAGATGGGGGATACTGCGGGCGCAGCAGCTGTTACGAGATTCTTCCAACCAAACGTCTCGTGTTGTTCTCCTTATTTTGTAGGTGAGTAAACACCCTCACTCTTCCCAAAATATGGTAGACAATGATAATTCAGAAAGTTAATAGCATAGAGTCAAAGGATTTTAGGTATGAAGCACCCGTTGATCAATTTGGATGTAAAACGAAGCATTTTCATATGACATCCAGCCGAAATGGCCTAAGGTTAAAATGTGCCCGTTAGGATACGTTATCTTCTGGGGCTACGCTCACTTACAATCAGTTTTCGATGTAACAAGTCTCCTAAGAAAACTTTAATTATTCAACTCCCAGAGTTACGAGGAGAGTATTTTTAGTGGTCAAAGGTCAGGATTTGTATCAATTACAGCAACGTGGCAGATGGTTTTAAGTGTCATTCTTTATATTGAAGTGAAGTCTTGCTCACTAGGAATGCGAAGAAGCATGGCGTTGGTCGAAATTCTGTTGGCTCTTAGGCCGCCAAACGCAGGTGTCACGTGATCTTTTCTTATGTACTGAACCTAGGGATCACCTTGACATTTTCAATGTATATAATGCAGACCTGTGTATTATGTACAGCTATAAGCAATGGCACAATAAGAAGAATATGCAATGTATTAATCAGGGATCATCTCAAGAGGTGTTGTGAAGTAAACCATTGCATACATATATGTACTCTGTATTATTGAGGGATCATCTCAACAAATGTTGAAATAAACTATTGCATCTCCCTATGAAACTTTCAGTGTTTCTGTGAGCACATCAGTATTTGAATATATGATTTTTGCTTTGCTAGCCCTTATATTTGGTGGCTGATTTTCAAATAAAGTTTGCAGCTGTTACGAAATTCTTCCTACCAAACGTCTCGTGTTGTTCTCCTTATTTTGTAGCTCCAATGGGTAACACAAACTATCACCGATACATGGAAAATCTATAGCAATGTATCGCTGATATCCTAGCTGACCATGTGTTTAGTAAGCAATTACTCGATATCCATTTTCGATAGCCACTCTATGATCAGAATCGGTGCGCAGATAAGAATCTAGACGGTTTTCAATTTTCTTGCTACCAGTTTTCTGTTATCCACAAACCAAAGTCGGCCGTTCACCACATTCTGGCTTGATCATGAGTTAAGGCATGCGTCGGTAATTAAATAAATATCATACAGGATTAAGCCAGATCTAATATTTTCAAAGTCGCTATTGCCACCGGGAAATGTGTTGCGGGTATTGTGTTGCGGGTATTTTTGCAATCGTAGTATTTCTCTGGCTAATTTACTCAGGCTTTCATCAAATGTTAGTTAGTCTGGAAAAAAGTGAGTGTGACATGGCCACGCTGAAATAAACATGAAGAAGTTTTTGTAGCTGTTTTACTGTTCCATTGCTAGTTGCAAGCTAGCCTCAGCTCACTGACTGATTGAAATCCAAAAAGAAATGTGGGCATGTAACAAAGTTACTTGTGAGCTAGTTTCTCTAAAATGAGACTGTCCCTTTCGTCCTGGGAAAAATTCACGCGAACGACCTACCCAGTTTTCGCGGTAAAATGAGGTAGGCTAGACCTAGCTTACACGTGTGCGCGACAGGCTTGGCATATCCTATGAAACAACTGCATTGCATGCTTACATTGTAAATGCCAAGGCCGAGTTGCCTGTACCGCGTGTTCTGTTGTAACATTTGTCTGGACTAGCTTCATAGGCTACTTAGCTCTCACGATACCGCGATGTTCATGCAGTGAAGTTATCAGATACCAGGGTGACCGTATAATGTTAGAAAGTCTGATTGAACCTATAACGGTGTATCGGCAATAGTTTTCGAGACCCTGATTTTGCTTTGGACATACTGATTTTTATTCGATATTTTTGATACACTTTGCACACTACACTCTCGCAGTTGCGTACCAAAAAGACGCGATGAAACCAGCCTCCAACTTACGTGGCAAATATGTTTGTTGCTACACACTGGATGTGATTGGACGTGCTGATTTGATTTTGGACATGTTGAAATGTTTTTAACACTCTCGATGGTTTTAGGATATGCTGAATTTATTTTGGGTATGCTACATTTTTTGTGTGAAATGTTAGATTTTTTTAAATTTTTTCGATATTTTGAAATTATTTTCAATACGCTATCTTTATTTTCAACATTTATGATATACTTGGCACTCCGAACTTTGTAACATATATTTTTGAAAGTTAAGACTTTAAGCACGCTTTCATCAGTAATGTTAGTTCATGCAATAGGGAAAAAACTCATCATTGGTGCACAAGGGTGGTAAAAGGGTGAAAAGTGGTGGGGCAAAAGGATAGAAAAGAACCTACTAAAAATCACGTGTTCCTTTAAGTAGTATTATTGCCTGTTAAGTATCAGCCGTTTTTAACTATCAAGGCTTGTTTTAAACACAGATCATATAAACAAGTGAAAGACGTTCGTGTGCATCTAAGCTTTACTCAGTAATTTGTGATTTACTGTTTTCTATTTGAAGTTATTTTCTGTAATACTAGAAAACATGCTCTATACTTAAAGTAGTTTAAAAGGACATAATTATTTAGACATCTATACTTTACATTTTTGAGTTTACAATCTCTGCAGCATAAATGTCTGCAACACCTTTGTCTTTCCCGACATGTTTTTTTTAAAGTCAATAGAGTGCGGTTTACCAATTATTCATGAAGAAATCAATCTTTACCTTCAAATACTTGTATTTTTTGCCACGGAAACTGTCACTCTCTTCCTGATTGGCTTATCCTTCTTTAAAATCAAAGGCATCGTTTATGCTAGGTTT
>WURT03183882.1:0-10182 GCA_009936505.3 Holothuria glaberrima | reverse complement strand
TGACCGTGTGTTGCAGAATAACAGGTCAGTGTTTAACCAATCAGAATGCAGGATTCTCAATAACGGATGGCTAAAGGGGTAGAATACAGGGCATCTTATGGGGCTTTTGCCCTCCTTTGCCCTTAAAATTGTTATGTTATGTTATGTTAGTGCCCACCACAAACATCAGTCTCGAACAGGTTGTACGCAGCAACGGGCTAAATCTCCCAGGGTAATTTCTGATACTGTAAATGTCCATTGAATATTTCCAATTGAGAGTCTGCCAATGCTTATCCAGCTTTGATTTAAATAAGTTAACAGTTCCAGCCTGGCTTACATACCCAGGTAAACTATTCTACAAATTCACGGCTCTATTAGAAAAGCAATGATGACGTAACTGTGTACGTACTCCTCTCTTCAAGTGTAGAGACTATGTTGGGAATGCCTAGTATAAAAACCAGTGTCCATTAAAGAAAAGAAGTAACTTTGATCACATTTTTTCCAAATGGTTTAATATTTTGTAAGTCTGGATAGCATCAGCTCTGGCTCGCCTATAAATCAATGTGGGAAGATCCAAATACTCTAACCTGACCTCATATGACATGTCCTTTATAGCATACACAAGTTTAGTTGCCCTTCGCTGCACTTTTTCCAAGTGAAGAATGTCTTTCTTAAACAAAGGATTCCAAAAAAAATTTCCATACTCTAAAATGGGTCTCACTAGGCTTTCAAGTTTGTACAAGATCCTAAATAATTGCTCATCCAGTGAAGTAAACACTCTTCTAATAAGACCAAGCCTACAGTTTTTAAGTGAGTGTAAGCTAAATAAATAATAAGCCTTGTGTTGCCATCGTCAAGAGTTGGAAGATGGAAGAGGGGAGAAGGAAAGTGGAAGGGGTTGGGTAAAGGAAGGGGAAAGGGATCGAAACCACAGAAGATGATGTCGTAACACCACTACAGATAAATCCAGAAGGTTCAGTTGTTCAAAGGTGTGCATATGAATATTTAAGTGATACCTTTGTACCTGGGGTGGATTTTCCTTCCACCGGGCCAGGACAAGGGAAGGAGTGTAAGGGGAGGGCATCCGAAGACAGTAAAATTTTCTTTACCTTTAGCCCCATCTCCAGTGTAACAGGCTTCGTCTAGTACACCCATGGGCGTGGATCATGGGGACGGGGGGGGGACGCGTCCCCCTCACTTTTTTGGAAGGGGGGCATTGCCGAAAGTCTCCCCCACTCAGTTTTTCAAAAATGATGATAACTAAAAGTGTGATTACGAATTGACACTACATATTAAATGCTAAATTTCGCCCAAATATGGCACTATTTTGCCATTTAGACACCTTCCAATTTCATTTTTTTCTTCAAAAAGGGGAGGGTAGACCCCTCCCCAAAGACAGCGATTCATATATGGTGAAAAGTCTAACAATTTACTGTTCACTCACTTCACGAAGTGTAGTTCTAATTTTATACCCCAAGGACTGAGAAAAAATTCACCTGAAGCAAGCAAAATGAAAAAAAAAACTTCCTAAAAGAGTAGAAATTCTTGGTGATATATTCAATTCAAATTTAGTACCAGATGTAGCACCATTTTGCATCTAGCCCACCTTACGTGAGCAAAAATTTTCCAAAGGGGAGGGGGTACCCTTAGACCCCTCCCCCAGGACAGCAATTTGCCAATACTGAAAAGTCCCCCCCCCCTTTTGGAGATGGATTCTTGCCCTTGAAGGAAAAAGGCTTAACCTATTGTGGAGATGGATATCTCCCATTTTATTCTTGGATCAATAGAGTTGGTCAATTAGTCAAGTTATTGCAATATGTAACTGTTATGAGTTCAGTGCAGTAGCTTTTTGAGTCTGTGTTTTGTTTTGATCAGTGCAAACCTATGCAGTACAGGTTTACTAGTGGAGTTGTAGGTGCAATTTAATGTACTTTGCAATACTTGAACAGTTTACCCAGATAGCACAAAGAAATTGGCATTACCTGTATGTTGGCCAACGTTGGCAACTGTTGACAACAGTTGGTATTATGTTGTGTAGGCAACTAAAGGCAGGGCAAACATTTCGCCAAACAGATGCAGCTAACAATTGTAAATTACATGTATTGCCAACATTTGACCAACATTTATAGGTCAACTGTATGGCATCATACATTTAACCAACATTAAAGTAACTTTAAGTAGCCAACTGTTGGGTGCTTTACATTTAACCTACATTGAATGACTTTAATGAAACCAACTGTTGGTCATTATGTGTTCAACCAACATTGAGCCAGCTACATTTAGCCACCCGTTGGGCATTATGTAATGAACCAACGTTGAGCCAGTTTAAAGTTACCAACTGTTGGGAATCATATATTGAACCATCATTGGACCAACACTTAAAACTCTTGAAGTTTCTATAGGCTGTTACCATTAATACCATAATAAAACAGCATAAGAAAATTTATGTATAGGCCTGTCAAAACAGTAAATCGAGGTTCCAAATTCATCAAGTGGCCCATATCTCTGATATTATCACGTTAAATATAAAAGAAGAACAGTGTATGTGAATTGAAAGAGTTAAATTAACTTAATAAGTCATGCATCCCTCAGCTGATGTGCTGATCTGAAGGACACTTAAAGTCGGCCTACAACCTATGGTTGGCCAATTGCAACCGGAACACAGGATTTTGTTGATGGGTTGCTAAATGCTCACATTTGCTTCGGTTGGCAAATGGTTAGCGGCCCACCATTGGCCCAGCAATGTACTCTACCACCGAAAAAATAAAAATTTTTGTTATCAAGCCAACCTCACAATTCTTTTAACAATAGCTATTTCTAAATTTTTCATTCACAGTGAATATTTTGCAAAACGTTCACTTGCACAGTGGGAATTTTTGCTGAGACAGTTTGAGAAAAATGTTTAAAATGCTGTGATATTCTATTGGAACACCAGGTTTACATACCTTTCATCTGAACGGAGCATTCCGAATTTTTCAAAAGAGATTTGTGGTTATCACTTTTAATGAGTTAATTTAGGTCTAATTAAAATAAATTGTGGCTGGCAATGGTGAATTCTTCCAGGAAATCATGTTCCTCAGTTGTGGAAAACAACATAAAGAAGGAAACATTGAAATATGAAGAAAATTGTATTATAAATTGTTAATAATAACAAACAAGCCTCTCACTGGATATATAATAGCCAAACCAACATTCCTATTACATGTATGTATTTTCAATGAAAATCCTACTACTTGAAAAGTGGCTAGTACTAACAATGCCGGTAGCTTCCTACACTGGTAGAAGGTCACGTCTCTCATATATTTCAAGCTTACAGTTGACGCCACTTATTCAACCAACGTTACTCAAATGTTGGAACTAACAGTTGGGTAACTGATTTGCCAACGTTGGCCCAACGGCATAACCTTTGGTAGAAAAAATGTTGGCCCAATATAAAATTGATTGTAGGCCCAACCTTTTTCAAATGAGCACCCAACCATTCAGATAACAATAGCCCAACGGTTTGGCCAACCAATTTCCCAATGTGGGCCCAACATTATTGTGCTATCTGGGTAGGTACATCATACAAATTTAAGTTTTTATCAGTCCTGCTGCTATAATAACAGTATATAGCCTTAACAGGCCTTCTTGATTTAAGAAAATTTGCAGTGATCTTTGTAGATCTGTGTCAGTTGCAGTGTTTACATCAGGGCTCGAACTAACTGACGGCACCTGTGGCATATGCCATTGCTGCCCTCCCTAGTCGCTGCGATGCCCCCCAAAATCGAGACAACCGATGACAGTAAACTGCCTTGCCCTCATTTGAAATTGTCGTCGGTGCCCCTTGGTCAGCCATAGCATCCCCCCATGTTGTCCTGCAATTTACTTTTGTAGGGACAATCACTTTATTCCTAGAAAGACTGTGACTTCTCACTTCGATAGTTAACTGGAACAGAACTATTTCTGTAAAGTGCCATGCCGCTGTGATCCTAGCAAGCCTAATACACACATCTATGATGCGCTAATGACCTGTTAATAGTGAGCATGCTGCTTGTGTAGAACAGCCTCTCTCTGCTTGCAGAGCCATTAATGATTGTGGCTCTGCCTGCATGTAGTATACACTCAAACATTCATTTGTCACAGAAACCTATAGCTACATCATCTATTTGTGCCCTCTGTGGAAACAACTAATATGCTCAGCATGCTATGCGTATCTGTGTGTACTGTACATACGTAGCTAGCTAGCCTTGTGTCGACATCCAGGCACCCTTCAATCTATCAGAAACAATTGCTCACATAAGTGCCATTTTGTGCCCACTAAATGTAATAGTATGGTTCGGTCCATAACTTTTCATGAATATTTACAGTGTAAATTTAGTTGCATCGTAGCACTCCACACATGGTAAAGGCTGATTAGCATAATAGTGGCACATTTAACCATAAATCAAGGTGTGTTTTATTCTTTTTGGCGTACTTGAGGTGTTTATGGAGTGCGAGGTGTAGCCTAGGCCTATGTTAGGCTATTGTCACTCCTGTTAGTCTGTCAACTTCTTTTTACAAGTAGCCCTATATCCTGAGATGACTGTTAATTAATGTCACACTCGCAAGGACGGGGAGGAAATACGATTAACTTGAGCAGATATGTTTTCGGGAAGTGGGGACCTTATGAAAAATTCCAGCTCTTAAACAAAAATTTTGAAAAAATTCGTTTTTATGATAAAGATTTGAACTTATAATTAACTGGTTCAAAGATTCAGGAAGTTATAGAGCTATTCCTTTTTTTTTTTGTTTCACGCAAGGGTTCTCTATTTCGTTTTTTACGAGCCAATGGCTGACAAGTATCTTGTGAACAAACTTCTTCTCAGTGATGACTTTGTAATGCTTTCCACATAAAACATCGACATATCTTTTGTTTGTGTTGGGAATGGGCCCTATTAAGCTCAGCTTATATACCTAGCTCTATTCATTACATATGTGAACAGCACATGCAAGCAGTTGAATTCGGACTTACGCCTATCCTACTGTAGATCAGTTTTGTACATAGGCATAAGAAGCTGTTCAAAACTGGGGGCTGAACCTTGTTTCGGATCACTGTCCTGGGGAAGGCCTCTAAGGGGAGAGGTGTCCCCCTACCCTTTGGAAAATTTTTGGATATTTGAGGGTGCTTAGCTACAATTTGGTGCATCAGTTTGGACAAATTTAAGGTAACTTACTGCAAATTTTTGACATTTCTAAGCCCTTTGGAAAATTTTTTGTTATTTGAGGGTCCTTACAGTAGCTGCAGTTTGGTACATCAATTTTGGACAAATTTTAAGGTAAATTACTGCAAATTATTTACATTTCTTAGCCCTTTGAAAATTTTTTGGATATTTTAAGGCTTTTAGATGCAAGTTGGTACATCATTTTGGACAAATTTTAAGGTTAATTACTGCAAAATTTTGACATTTCTTACAGAAGAGACAAATAAGGTGCATTCATCCTTGGAAAATGGGGGGCTGAAGTATACTTCTACCCTTAAAATTTTGCTGGGGGGCTGTCGCCCCTAGCCCCCCGCTTCCTACACCCTTGGTTTTGTAGAAATCACTGACTGAGATCGCGAAGCAACCTCCAAGGTCGAGGGAAATAATTCCTCTGCACAACAAAAACTCTTTACAAAAATTCTGAAATGATTAGCCTAACTCTGTAATAATTTTAATCTCTTTCATGGAGCTTTTTTGTTGAGCAAATAGATGATTCAATCTTCTGGGAAAAGGATAAATACAGGATGATTTTTTCGCATGCAACATTTGTTTCGTAACTGGGTAGTAAATTTGGTACAGGGTATACGTATCCATTGGGCGGGTACACTTGTTATCCATGCAAACACTAGAAAATGCCTTGGTGCCCTGAATGAATTTCATTAGTTGCCTTGGTGCCCTCTTTGGTCAATCAAAACTGCCTAAGTGCCCTGCATTTTGGACAAAGGCAATTTTTTATGTGTCTCCCCCCCCCCAAAAAAAAATTGCCTTGCTCTTTTTGATTCTTATTTCGAGGGCTGGTTTACATGATTTAAAACGCTTGTGATTTTTCAGTTTAGTTTTGAGTTCTTTAATTATTACGCTCTTCTCGTACTTTTTGCCTTGGAAAGGAGGAGGTTTTGTGGAAGCACATGAATAAATGATAATATCTGGTTCTTTGAGTGGCTATTTTTAATAGACAAGAGAAATCGTATGATCTACACAGCAGCATTGCTGCTTTAGTTGGATTTTCTAGTCACAATAAAGCATCCTTTTAGCTAAAGTATTTATAACCATCCATTAGTATGAAGTATTTACAACTTGTTTATACAAATAATGTTGCCTGGTGATTGTCATCTAACTCATTGTAGGACAAACAAAAACTTCATTTTAATGCTTACAAGTGTGGCCATTTCAAAAGCCCCTTAGGACTTTGGCTTTAGGACCCCATGACAAGCTCAAAATCCCCTGGAGCTCAAATTAACAGGAATTTTCTTTGACTATAGGTTTTCTTGATGAAAACATGCATAAATATCTCTATTCTGAGAACAACTAGCTGATTAGGGACTGATGTTTTATGTAACACAGGAAGCCCCAATCCAAGACAGCACAAATGTTTTCTACCTTTTACTGTAACAAGCAAATTAAAACAAAAATATCTACTTTCCAGTGCTTTCCACACTAGGGCTCACATGTACATATACAGTATTTTAACAGTAAAGACTTCCTAGGTTGGCCATATAGGAAACTGTGGTGAAGAGGTTGGGGTTTACAGGTATCTGTTGATAGCAATTAAGCTATTAAAGCTTTAACATTAAAAGAGCATCTATTTGGAATTGGAAATTTTCTGCAAAAGAAATTGGAAATAGAATAAAAATGTTTTAATCACTCAGAGACTTGTTATTAATTTCAAGTTCATGGAATGTTATATGTCATACTATTTGAAATAATTATTCTAATGCCTCTTACAAAAGAGATAATGGGAAAAAAGCAAAGTTAAAGGACAACATAAAGTACCATCAAAGGCACAGCTTAAGAGGTATATTTAGTCATTAAATGACAAGTACCCCACTTGCATTTGCTACGTCAGTCTTGAATATGCATATGGAAAGTACAAGGTGAAATTACCATTCCATCTCACACCGAGCTTAACACTTGTGTTCCCTTTATCATACAGCAAATAGCTTCTTAGGGAGTCATTTCTTGTTCCTCTTATGGAGTCTTGTGAAGGGTCTTGGATTTCAGCAAGTACTATGCATGTTCATGACGTTAATTCTGCCCTTCATCAACTTTTTTGCTTTAAAATCAAACATTTTCCATGCTCAAATGGAATGGCTATCCTCCTCCTTTTATGTCTGTACCAGCTTAGAGTAAAATCTTGTAAAATCTTTTGTAATTGTGTAAAAATCTATCAATTTACATTGAAAAAAGCCAGTTTTACATTTGATTAAAGTGGTTGTTATGCCAATATCTTGTATCAAGAAAAAATTTTTATTTCATTTTTTTGAAAAACCCACATATATCCAAATATTCCACACCCATGTTGCTTGTACAGCTGATTTTACACCAGCTAATGAGCTGTTCACTCAGACGGTAAATGTTGGGGATGAAGATGTCAACATAACTATGGACATTCGTTCTGGAGGAGACACCCGTGACATCAGATGGAGAAAAGATAACAGTAATGTGATTTCATCTCAGTCAGGTAGAGCTACTTATGTCATACCTGGACCCATCCAAGTGAGTGATGCTGGAACGTATGAGTGTCATTTTAATGGACAGAGAGACGAGGCCAAACAAGGTCTGAACTTGCTACTAGTTCGAGGTAAATACACATTTTTGACTGAATTGAGTTTAAAATAATACTTTCATGATATGGCTATTACCTTTTAGTTCAAGTTGTTATATGTCTGCAAGTGTGCCTATTTGTGGCTTACAGAAAATGTAGTGTTCATTAATAATAGCTCAAATTTTGATAATTCAATAAGTCTTTTTATTAAATGTCATCTGTCAGTGCATTAACAAAAGTGGAAAAGACGGATTGTTGTGAATCACAAATATTAATTTAGTGAAAGACATGTCTTTATTTCCCTTCCTTACAGCTTGTCCAGCCAGCAGATGGGGTCCAACAGATTGTCTTGGTGTTTGTGATAGTTGTTATAATGGAGGTATCTGTGATGAAAACAGTGGGAAGTGTGTTTGTGCTCCTGGATTTAGGGGAGACAATTGTCTTCAAGGTAAATGGTGTGAGCAAAGATATATAGGCCTATTTGTCATTCTCAAAAAGGTCAGTGTTTAGTGTTGAAATTAATTGAGTATTTGTGGACTGTTTGCTTTTTAATTGATTTGCAAATTTTTGGTTTCGTGAAATAGTCTGGTCGCGAAGTTTGAAAATTTTCTACCCCCCCCCTTTTCGATCCCTTCCTTAGGATATCAACTTTCATTTTCTGTTGGTTGTCACCATTTAAATTTACCCAAACATGGTTATAAGGAGGGTCAAAGGTCATGTGTCTATTTCACCCAAACTTCAACAATTTTGGTACTATACACTGTGTGCTTCACATTCAGATTTTTCATGGGGAGGCTTTTCTTTGAGTCTACTATGGTAAATATTTGGAATAAATTTACAATAAACATCCCTGAACTGCAGTCAATGTATAAAATCATTAATTATTAATATTTCCTATGGTTACATTGAATATTTTCATTAATTTTTCCTAGTTTGCCCCATTGCAAATTTGCACATCATAATATTGTAATGCATCTTAGGCATGTTTTGCCACATGGAGATAAAGCGGCTCTCAATATCAATCATACATTCTACATTGCAATATAATGCTCTTCTTGCATAAAAATTGACCTGTCGAACTTTTGACTGCGTAGTAGCTCTCTTTAATTTCTGGTGCAAAGGTTAATCTTATCAAAGTGCTTAACAAAAACCTCACCAGCTTTACGCACTCTGGTCAAATTTAGGAACCATATCTGGTAAGGTTAACGAAACAATGTGACTATCATGGTGTTTCCCTCAGTGTTTTCATGTTATCATTTGTTGTAAACAATTAGAGATTTTTTTCATATAGTTTAGGCTGCTGCCCATACTTTTATAAATTCTTTAGGCATTCTTTATGGCACTAAAAGCAAAAGTATACCTCTGGCAGTTTTCATGTTGAGCTTCTGAATGCAAAAAAATCAAAATGTCATTACTAATGGAATGCTCTTTGTGTGCAGGAATGGTAGTACTGAAGAGCTGGGTTTTTTTTCATTATAAATATTGCAAATTCTAAACATTATGCCCCACCTTGAAAATGCGTCACTACAGTCTTGCCCTTAATGCATCGAAGGGGTATAAAACAATTAGCAAAGTCTTTGCTTTTCATAAAAAGAAGTATTTTGAGTATCCTTTGTGAATTGAAACTGCCTTCATTGATCTGCATATGAAAAAAACAAATCACTTAGCACTCTTAGAGCCAGTCTATTCAGGCCCTTAATGAGACAAGTGTTGAAGGGGGTGAGAAGGCTTCCAGACTACCAGAGAGAAAATCATTATAATTTTTGTTCTTACAATTTCTACAGGGTGTAAATGTTTGTGGGTCCCCCACTGCTCCTAAGTTATGGACCTGTGTTTTTGGTTTCGATGAAAGAGAAACCTATGCATTCATGATGGCGTGTGTATGTGTGTGTATGTATGTGTGTGACGCCTGCTTGTAAACACGATATCTTAAGAAGGGTAACTCCGAGGGATCTCATACTTGGCATGTAGATTGTCCTTATTGAGTAGATGATCCCTATTGTTTTTGGTGGAGGTCAAAGGTCATTTGGGGTCACCTGAGGCCAAATTGTCACTACCATAGAAATTGCTTGTTAACACGATATCTCCAGAAGGATAAATGTGAGGGATCTCATACTAAGCATGTGGATTGTCCATTTTGAGTAGATGATCCCATTGTTTTTTGCAGAGTCAAAGGTCAGTTGGGGTCACCAGAGGTAAAATAGCTGAAATCTTTTAAACACTATATGTCAAGAAGGGCAACTGTGAGGGATCTCATACTTAGCATGTAGATTATCCATACTGAGTCTATGATCGCTTTCGTTTTTAGTGGAGGTCAAAGGTCATTTGGGGTCACTGGGGGTCACAAGGTCAAAAGCTTGTCAATAAGATATCTCCAGGAGGGTAACTGTGAGGAATCTCATACTTAGCATGTGGATTGCCCATTTTGAGTAGATGATC